>BQNB010015223.1:7948-73631 GCA_026074375.1 Tanacetum coccineum | reverse complement strand
TTGACCATGTGTTTCGTTGAATACGTTCAAGTAGCATAATTTTTTTTTATTTGTATTAATCAATAGAAAATGTTTTGACGTAAAAAAAATTGTTGAGATTAAGCGTTTGGTTCCATGAGGCCAAGTCCTAGTCTGAGAAGATTGAAAGGTTCTCTTTTAAGAGGTTTGGTTAAGATGTCAGCAATGTTATCTTCGGAGTTGACTTTATCTATAGTGTATTTCCTTTTTGGACATTGTCACGAAGGAAGTGGTGACGAATTTCTATATGTTTAGTGCGAGAGTGAAGAACGGGATTTTTACTTAGGTCAATTGCTCCTTTGTTGTCGCAAAGAACGGGTATATCATCTAACTTTATATCATAATCCACTAGAGCTTGTTTTATCCATAAGGCTTGTTGGCATGCTTTTCCGGCGGAGACATATTCAGCTTCGGGGGTAGAGATGGCTAAGGCATTTTGTTTCTTGGAGAACCATAGGTAAGATAACAACCCGCGAATGTACATACACAACTAGTGCTTTTGCGATCGACATAGTCTCCCGCATGGTCGGAATTGGTGTAGACGATTGTTTCTAAGCCGATTCCTTTGGGATATCATAAGCCTAGATGGGATGTACCTTTGATGTATTGAAATATTCTTTTTACGGCTTCAAGGTGGGAAGTTTTTGGTGCTTCTTGAAAATGGGCGGAAAGACAAACGCTAAACATGATGTCCGGGTGACTGGCCGTTAAGTAGAGTAAACTGCCAATCATGCCACGATATTTAGTGTCGTCAATGGGTTCACCGTCTTCGTCGCGGGTGAGTTTGGTTTTGGATGACATGGGAGTTTGAAGTCATGAGCACAAGCATACGCAAGAAGAATTCTTATAGATTCTAATCTTGCCACGCGGGCATAGGTTTCATTGAAATCTATTCCTTCGTGTTGATCGTATCCTTGTGCTACAAGTCTCGCTTTATTTCTAGATACAATACCATTTTCGTCAAGTTTGTTTTGAAAGACCCATTTTGTACCTATGATTGTTTGGTTTTTAGGAGGGGGAACGAGGCTCTAAACATCATTTGTTTTAAATTGATTTAGTTCTTCTTGCACAGCCATAGTCCAACTTTCGTCTTGTATGACTTCTTTAATATTTTTAGGTTCTACGGAAGATACGAAACAGAAGAAGTTGCTTTGATTTTGGACATGAGATCTTAGGGTTCTTTCATTAAGATTCCTTATGACGGTTCCTAGGGGATGATCTTTAGAGATTTTGATGTTTGTGACAAGCTTGAAATTGAAATTAACTCTCTAAAACTAAAACTAGCTAGTTTAGAAAATAGTAGTTCATCCTTGCAAAAAATGGTCGAAATACAAAAACCGTCAAAAGAAAAATGTGGATTAGGATACACAGAGAATATAGCTTCCTCTAGCAACACTAAAATCAAAAACTTGGTCTCCCAAATTCAAAAAATTCCTTCTGTGCCGGTTCCATTAACAACAAAACCGGCTTGTTCAGAAGAACAGCACCGGGCATCTGTTGACAGTGCAGAAAATGGGAAAAATGTTTGAATCTAACATCATAAAGAAAAATGACTCTGTTTTAATAACCAAAAAGACTATTTTAGGCACACCTAAGAATAGCAAACAACCACCAATCTTAAAACTTAGTCAAGGCCATGGAAAGAGTAGAATCCTAACGCCCCATAAAACGACCCATAGGAGACCTAGTACTTTGCACCCTAAGAGTGACTATCACCAAGTCGGTTGGAATTATGAAACTCAACAAGAGCAATTATTTTGATTACCTATGTATAATCAATGGAGTCCTTATCCTCCATTCCCTTATATGGATCAACCAAATGGTATGCATAACATTAACGGACCCATGAGATATTGGGGACCGAATGCTTGAGTTGTTCTATAAATATAAGTACGAAAAAAGTCAAACTTGAACCGGACGAATGGATCAAAGACATCGGTTGTACGAGACACATGACGGGTAACGAGAAACTCTTCTCAACTTACAAAGCAATTGACAGAGGTAATGTGTTGTTTGGTAGTAATACTAAAAGCAAGATCATCGGTAAAGGTAAGATTACTCATAACTCCCTCACTGTTCATGATGTTAGTCACGTAGAAAACCTTAGCTTTAATCTTCTTAGTATTAGTCAAATATGCGATAAAAATACAAAGTATTATTTAGCGAAACCAGTAGCGAAATACTCAAAGACGGCATAACCATAGGAAAAGGAATTAGGAAAAATGGCCTTTACATAATGAAAATGGGGAACTCACCAAAAGATACTCTTTGTCTAATTTCAATAGATGATACTTCGACCCTATGGCATCGAAGATTGGGTCACGCCAATATGCGACTTTTACAATCGCTATCATTTAAAGAGCTAGTTAGAAACTTACCAAAACTAAAATTTGAAAAGCTTTTTTGTGACGCTTGAAACGTTGGAAAACAAGTACATGAAAGCCATAAGGCTAAAAACGTGGTTTCAACCACTAAGTGTCTAGAACTTTTACATATGGACTTGTTTGGTCTGTCGGCCGTTCAAAGTTATAGAGGAAACTTCTACACTTTGGTCATTGTCGACGACTATTCAAGGTATACATGGACAAGATTTCAAAAACATAAAAATGAAGCTTTTGACCACTTTGAAATTCTAAGAAAAAAGATTCAAATACAAAAGGGTTGCCCCATTATCTCAATCCGCACGGATCATGGTCGGGAATTTGATAATGAAGTACAATTTAGAGCGTTTTGTGATGCTAACGGCATTACCCATAACTTTTCGGCTCCTCGTACACCACAATCAAATGGGGTAGTAGAACGTAAGAATAGGACCTTACAAGAAATGTCTAGAAAAATGCTAAATGAACAATCAATTTCTCAAAAAAAATTGTGCAATGTCGTTGACACCTCTACTTACATTCTAAATAGAATTCTTATTAGGCCTTTCCTAGGAAAAACTCCTTATGAGATTTTCAAAGGTAAAAAGCCATCTCTAGAATATTTTAAAGTGTTCGGTAGTAAATGCTTTATTCTTAATACCAAAGATTATTTAACAAAATTTGATCCTAAGTTAACCGAAGGTGTATTTTTAGGATATTCTCCCAATAGCAAAGCTTACATAGTTCTAAATAAAGAAACCATGAAAGTAGAAGAATCTCTCAATGTTAAGTTTGATGAATCACCTCCTCCTAAATCATCACCATTAGTAGACAATGATATTCTTGAAAATGATATCATAGAAAACCAAGATAAAGACTTAGAAATCAAGGAAAATGAACCATTAAACAAAGAAATCTCAAACATCAAAATCTCTAAAGATCATCCCCTAGGAACTGTCATAGGAAATCTTAATGAAAGAACCCTAAGATCTCATGTCCAAAATCAAATAAACTTCTTCTGTTTCGTGTCTTCCGTAGAACCCAAAAATATCAAGGAAGCCATACAAGATAAAAGTTGGACTATGGCTATGAAAGAAGAACTAAATCAATTTAAAACAAATGATGTTTGGAGCCTCGTTCCCCCTCCTAAAAACCAAACCATCATTGGTACAAAATAGGTCTTTAAAAACAAACTTGACAAAAACGGTATTGTATCTAAAAATAAAGCAAGACTTGTAGTACAAGGATACAATCAACATGAAGGAATAGATTTCGATGAAACCTATGCCCTTGTGGCTAGATTAGAATCTATATGAATTCTTCTTGCATATGCTTGTGCTCATGACTTCAAACTCTTTCAAATGGATGTCAAGTGCCTTTTTAAATGGTTTTATAAACGAAGAAGTATATGTTGCTCAACCTCCTGGATTCGTAGATTTCGAAAAACCCAATCATGTCTTCAAACTCAAAAAGGCTCTTTATGGTCTCAACACAAGACACCAACAGCTTGGTATGACTAGACTTAAAGCCTTCCTTTAGATCACTTGTACTACCATGGGATTAGTAGATTAGGCACTTTAACTTTACTAGAAAGAAACACTACAATATCATCATTGTCCAAATCTATGTGGTAATGGACATCATCTTTTGGATCAATTGTCAAGATGCTTTGCGTTGATTTCTCTATATTCATGCATATGAGTTTGAGAGGATGAGCATGATGGAGTGAATTGAATTTCTTCCTTGGTCTAATATCAAAACAACTCGGAAGTTGGAATCTTCTTTAAATCAATCTAAATGCGTAAGAAGAAATGCTTAAAAAATCGGTCTTGACGTCTCTAAACACAATCAGAAAACTCCATGTCATCAAAAACCAACTCACCGCAACGAAGACGGAGAACCTCATTGACGACACGTAAATATCGTGATGATTGGCTGTGTTTACTCTACTAAACGGCCAGTCGCGCCGAAGAACATCAGGTTTAGGTTTGTCTTTGCACCCCGGTTTCCAAGACAGCACTAAAAACTTCTCACTTGAAGCCCGTTACAAAGAATCTTCTCGATACTCAAGGTACAATCCTCACCTAGGATTATGGTATCCCAGAAGGATACCACGGCATAGAAAACCTTCATATATCTACGCCGAGATGTTCTAGACCATGGCGGAGAACTACATCGATCTGCAAAACGCACTTGTAGTGTATGTACATTTCAGGGGTTGTTGTCTACCTCATGGTTCTCCCAAGAAACCACTTAATTGCTTAGCAATCCTAACCACTCAAAGTAGAATATGTCCTAGCCGGAAAGCATCCTAAAAGACTTATGGATGAACAAGCTCTAGTAGAATATAGATATAAAATTAGATGACATCACCCGTTTCTTTGAGACAACAAGGGCACGAATTGATATATGTAGAAAATCCTGTTTCTTTCACTCTCGCACCAAAACATATAGAATTTCGTCACACTCCTTCGTGACATTGTACAATAAGGAAATATCACTTTAGACAAAAGTCAATACGAAGATAACATTGCCGAAAATCTTAACCAACTCGCTAAAAGAGAAATCTTTCAATCTTCTCAGAATAGGACTTTGGGTCTCTGACACAAGTCGTCCGTAATAACAACTCCTTTTTCTTGTCAAATAAACCTTTTTATATTGATTAATCTACAAATAAAGCTTTCTTTTATGCTTACTTGACACAATATTAACGAAACACGATGGTCAAATATTACATTTTCAAACATGTTCAATTATAGTATATTAAAAGGTCGGCTAGGTTTTTTTTCTTATAAAAACTAATTTTTTTTGCTTTTGTGTCAAGAGAAACACCGCACCTCCAACATGTCATGAAAATGTTTCCAAAATTATTCTCATGTTCGCAGGCACCATTCGTTTCCAAAGTCTGTGCCCTTGTTGAAATAGCACCGGCAGAGAAACTATATCAGTATAAATATTTTCTTACTAACTATAATCTAAATACGAATTTCTAAATCATTCTTCAAAATTTTTCCTCCTTTGTCACATCAATCCGCTCCTAATAGTAGATGTTGACACTAGGACTTCTTTCTAATCATTGGTTATGTTTAAACCGCAACAAGTAATGCATTAAATCACCTCATATTTTTTCTATAATATAGGACTCTTCTTGCACATTCTTCTTCACATCTTCCTTCACAATGCCTAAAGATTACAAAAAACTAACCTAAAAAAGGACTTTACTATAAAGCTTCGAATTAGCTTTAAGATTGTTGTTTGTCAATACAATCTGAGGACATCTTCACCTCTCTACCAACTGGATCTCATTTTGACCTCTCTCTACACCTTACCTTTCTTACCATCCATCAGACTATGTATCGGACCATCCACCAACTACTTTTACTGCTTCATAGCTTCTTATTCTCATCTATCGCCAATCTCTATCAAAAAATACAAATGCTATTACTCTAATCCTTAAAACTTAACTCACCTCTACCATAACCTCGCCACAACTGGCACAACTTAACCTTCAAACTCACATTCTTTGATGTATCAATCTTGACCAATCGAATATTGTTTCTTACTTCACTACATCTCCTCTCAAGTTATTTCTAAACCTCTCTCGAGGGATGTCTTCCACCCGCAACAACTAATCCTCCACCTCCTCGTCCATCATTTGACACCATTGAGCATCTTGCTAATGAACCACCTCCCATTCCACCCATTGACTCATTTATTCCCTCTCCCACTCTGGACATGGAACCACCTATCCCACTATTTCTACTGCAATGTTCACCAAATCTACCTTTAAACTTCACCCCACTAGCTATAGGACATAATACAATCCTTTTCCCATCTGCTTACTGATAAAAATGTTCGTTATAAACATTCTGGCCAAACGAACGTTAGGCCATCGTCGACAACACTCCAAGGAGAATGTGAATCATTCCTCAACCTATTCTTGCCGCCTAAATGTTCTCGCATAAATTACTAGAATAAGGCCTAGAATGCTTGATAAATCAATTGATTCGTTAAGAAATCTTTTGTCTTTGCTAGTTCTAATATATGCCTTACTGTTTCATGTGTTATGAATAAATGTGCTTTATCTGTTCGTTATATTGATTCATTCTTTCTTGTTTAAAATTCAGCTGGACATTGACTATTTCTTTTGTACAGCGGTTCTTGTCGATTAACATGCCGGTTCGCCTTTCCAGGAAGCAGCAGAGCGGCTAGCCACAGGTACTACTGTTGCCTTTTTTAGATTTTGGTTGTTCCTAACTTTTTTTGTAGGTATCAAAAAGCAAGGGGGAGCAGTATGTCCCTATTCTATCTTTAAACTACTATTTTTGAGATCTCCTACTGCACGCCTCTCAAGCGGGAGCTACATTTTTCAAGGAAATATGGACTAACCCATTCGCCAATCTTTTTGTTTCACAAAAAGGAGGAGAAGGATACCAATTGATTAAAAACTAAACTAAAACTTTCAGTAAATAACCAGTCTCTTAATCATACTTTAATCTTGGGGTTTTCGTCATCAACAATAAAGGGGAGATTGTTATACAAATAACTGGCTAAGTACAATTTATTTCTTTTTCACACGATCTTCGTTTTATTGATGACAAAACTTGAAGTTTAATCTATGTTAAAACCTTCTCTAAAAACACAAGTTTTCTACAAAATCACCAAAGTGACGCATATAAAATGTGCTATACATTATTTATGTAAACCAAACTTCAGACACAAAAATGTTTTCTAATTTCCCTTCCTAATTACATCAGTTATGACTAATCAAATGCAATGCAATATCCAAGGGCTCCAAAAAATCGCATAAATATTACTAAGATTTCCAAGGATCTTGAGCAATCAAAATTCAGATTTGGTTATGTAGGCGGTTCGCAGTAGATTTGTGGTTGCTGGTTCCGTTTTCCATGCGCAACGGCAGATACGGCTACAGTACCTTTTAGGGCTATAATTACCAAGCCATTATCATGTTTCACACACTCATTCTCACTAAGAAATTCTCTCTTATCTAATGTATCTTTCTCTCTATTTTCTTGCATAATTTCTTGCTTCTTGTAGGTAATTTACTTCAAAGAATAAATTTACAAGCCTTTCATTCGAGACGATCAAGTTCCATAGTACCTTGCAACGTTTCTTCCATAACTCTTCACAGTATCTCAGTTGTGAGTCTCTGACCATTATTTGTAGTTGTTAGTCCATTCATTAATTTGTATATAAGTGCTAGTTGTGATTGAATCGATTCTACCATGTCGAAGAATCATCATTTAGCTTTGATATATTAAAAGAGGTGTAACATCATTGGAGGTCTTCGGCCGGTCAATAAAGGAGATTGGAGACTAGTGTTTAACCAAACTCCTCGAGTAGGTGACCGAGGAGTGAAGTAGGGCCGTGAGAGGATGGTTGTCCTTGTAGCGAACCAATTTAAATATTGTGTTTTCCTGGTTAGATATCTCTCTACTTTTCCTTTTACTTTCTCTTTTACATTTCACGCAACCAAAGATATACATCAACTATTTCAACAAAGTTTTCAGAAGCAAAATTTTAAAAAGTATACAAATCAAATCAAGGAAACTATTTCAACGGATAAATTAAGCAATCGAGATAAACAAACCAAACATTTAGATCTTCATAATAATGGCTAATACCCGAAGGTATTAGCCTTCAAACGTCATAATCAATACAAGAGTAATAATTTAGCCAAGGTAAACTAACCGAGTTAACGAATGATACCTAAAACTAAACGATTACAAGAGTATAGGAGATTACAAATTGTTTCCTATAGAATTAATTATGTTGCAAGACCACTTCTGCTCTTCTTTTCCTTTGAAAATTGACTTATGGTTTAGGTATCAAAAATATGATTTAGCACACTTAAAACTCATTTTTGAGTTTTCTATTTATAAGGTCTGGAAAAAGGTTGATACGGCGTATTGGAGATTTCTTGGAGTAGGGACCACGTTTGATATCTTCTAGAATATTCACATTCTATAACTTGAATACGGCGTATAGGATTCTCTAGATACGGCGTATTGATCTTGTTTCCTTCGTGGTCTTTAGTGAAATGCAGGCATAGATACGCCGTATCTTCCTTGATGGATACGGCGTATTGGTTGTCAGAATAGTAATCTTCAAATGTCTTCGTTTAAGCTCCAAAATGCGTGCCTTTTAGTTAACTTTCACCAAGTACTCCATAATTACTGCAATTCTCATATACAAACTATTAAGTAACAATACTTTGCAATAATTATACAAAATGGGTTAATTACATGGGATAAATGATACTATAAAAGTGACCTTATTTGATGTCATCACTAACATGACCGAATTGCTTAAGATTCTGAAGTGCTTGCCCATCGTGCATAGAACCAAAATTAGCAAAGTTGAGGGCCTCGGGTCCTTCAATCTCATTCTTTAGCAGTACCGCGTAGTTTTTGCAAAATTCTGTATGACTTTTCGGTGAAAACTCATGGTTGTTAAACTTGAACCAATCGTTCAGAGAACCAGCCATGATGAGTTGATTTGAGAAGATTTGACACAGTAAAAAGTGGTTTTTACCAAGAAAATTAGGGTAAAGAACTAAGCTACGTCGTGACCATTTTCTTTTTATACCTCAGAAAGGCGTTACGACGTAACTGGGTTGGCCAAGTTACGTCGTAACAGGCTTTTTACCCGTTTTAATAAAAAAATTAGAATGCTGATTAAGCCGTAACTACAGGCTTGTTTTTAGGGCAACGAGACATGACACAGACATTATTTGACCAAGACAACATTATTGTTGCAGAATTAAAAAGGAAAACCTTTCGGGTTGTCTCCCGACTAGCACTTTTGTTTATTTAACGAGTCGTTAAGTTCGACTCATTTGCAGCTACGTTGTTTCATTGCGGGAGATGAAGGTCCCCGTGTCCATTAGCAAAAATGTGCTCCTTGCTTTGATTAAACATGTACCTTGTAACATGTGCTTAAAAAATATGATTAGTATAAAAAACATAATTAAATCTTAGTTCATCAAATAACACTATTCCCCGGCAGTAGCGCCAAAAACTTGATGCGTTATTTGTGTTGAATAATTAATTGCCAGGTTTTAAATTTATAAAATTCATCTACCGATTCACGCACTAACGGTAGAGAACCCGGTCGTAAGTAGTGTAAGTCCGGTAAATCCGAGGTCATTCCCAAGAATAGTTTATTGATGAAATAAGACGATTTGAGAGAGAAATAAATATTAAGAGGTTTTGTATAATCAAAAGTAGAGAGAAAGGAAATGATTAGATTAGAAGGTATACTATCTCTGAATTAGACCAATCAGACCCTAGATAATCTTTTAGTGTAATTTACTATTATAATTATCTGAGGTGACACTAAACCTAGAAAGACATCTTTGTTTAACCTACGATCACTAGGTGGAATGAACCCGTGAGGGAATTTGACCTATTCCTAGTTCTCAGTGGTTAATTCCTATGTTGGCTTAAAGATAGAGTAATTACGACTCGAATGTGAATCACACCTAATACCATAGCTAGATCCTATGATAGAAGCTTACTTCTGGCGGAAGCAAGGGCCAAAATTACACTATGGTCAAGCAAAATGCAAATGGTGCAAAAAACTTAATTTCAATCTTAAAGCTAAGGGAACGCCTAATGGGTGTAGTACGAACCACCAATGACATTGGGTACTTCGATTGGAGAATAGAAAACACTTAAGTGAAGTGGGTATCTTATCACTCAAGGTTCTCACAACCTTATCTCAAAACCTAGACTAAGTTCCTGCAATCAAAGCTATAACCAGATAACGACAATAATAACAAGAAGAGATAAGACACCAAAAGGAACTAAAATAATGATACTATTAAGGAGAATTACACCATGTCTAGATCCAAGATAATGTTCGAGACGCCAAATTTCCTAAATCTAGTCTTGTCACTTGTAAACATGATTTCTTCTTCCTTCCTTCGTTTCTCTAGTCATGCTGATGAAAAGTGGTTTTTCTCCCAACCCTTGTATGGGCTGTGGGAAGGAAGATATCTCAATTGAGCCATAATTCATTCTTTATATAGACTTCGAGTTAATTACGACGTAACCATAGGTGACCTTTTATGTCGTAACAATGCTGACGCGGACTTCAAAATACCAGCTTAAAATGGGTTACGGCGTAATCATATAGCTCCTGTTACGCCGTAACAATGACTAGGATGTATGATCCTTCTTCAACTTGGATGGTTACGGCATAAACGTGACGAAGCATTTACGCCATAACGATGGATAATACTGATCTTGCTTAAATATGGTTATGGCGTAACTCCTGCAGGGAGGTTATGTCATAATTGGCCTTGAAAATCTTCACATGCTTGTTTTCTACGTCCAAAACCCGTGTTTCTTGATCCTATGCTTGTATTCTTCCTGAAACAAAATATAAAGCGATTAAGTAGTGTTTTCAAACGTATATAACATAATTACAAGCATTTTCATAGGGAATTTGATACTAAAAAGTATTAACTGTTTGATGTTATCAACCACAGCTTAGGAGCACTCATACGAAAGAAAAGGTCATGCCAAACAATATTCAAGTAAAGATTAAACATAAGGAAGTAGAAGACCATAATAGGATTTCTAGTTTTTCAAATAAAACAAAGTCTGTAACTGCGTGTAATGACAGTTTAAAATCTAGAACTTTGAATGTTAAAGCGGTTTGTGTAATGTGTGGCAATTGTGTATTTAATTCGAATCATGATTCGTGCGTATCTAAGTTTATCAATGACGTGAATGCTAGAACTAAGAAGCCTAATGTAGTGATTATTAGTGCTAGAAAACCCAAAAGTCATGTGAACCAATAGGTAGCACCACCCTATAAAAACCAGTTGCTTTAGAATCCACTATCTAGAAATCCAAAAGTTACTTTAGGATGCTTTATGAGAAAACTAGCACGACATAGAAATGGTGGATTGAAAAACAATGTCCATCAGGATATAAATGGATGCCCAAAACCAAAAATAAATTGGTGCCTAAAATTAGGACAAAAGATGTGTTAACGAGTGATAGCTTAACTTTAGATGTAGAATCTAGGTTTATTGCTAACTCGGAACCATTAAATAAAATGGGATCCAATTTGTCCAATTCTCCATCGTTTTCTGATTGTTTTGCAGATCGTACGAATCACCTTATTTATCGTCGACTCTGTGATGCAGATTTGGAAGTGGCTTTCAAAAAATCTACTTGTTTTGTTAGAGATCTTTAGGGAAACGACCTACACAATATCTATTCAAGAAACATCTTCACCAACTCTAATCTGTTTCATGGCAAAGGCTTCGCCAACTCAAGCATGGTTATGGCATCGTAGACTTTCTCATCTTAATTTTGACACCATCAATATGCTTTCCAAAAAGGATATTGTGAATGGCTTACCAAAGTTGAAATATGTAAAGGATCAACTGTATTCATCATGTGAAATGGGTAAATCAAAAAGAAGTTCCTTCAAGACAAAAACCGTTCCAAGTTAAAAAAAAGACGATTACAGTTGCTTCATATGGATTTATGTGGTCCTATGTGGATTGAAAGCATCAATGGAAAGAAATACATTCTGGTGATTGTTGATGACTACTCACGATACACATGGACTCGCTTTCTGAGATCCAAGGATGAGACACCGGAAGTATTAATTGATTTTCTAAAGATGATTCAAAGAGGTCTTCAAGCTCAAGTTATCACTGTTCAAACTGACAAAGGCATAGAGTTCTTAAACAAGACACTCAATGCATACTTTAAAGAAGAAAGAATTGAGCACTAAACATCAATTGCTAGAACACCTGAAGAGAACGGCGTTGTTGAAAGACGGAACCATACTCTATTTGAGGCTGCTCGAATGATGCTTTCAGCTTCTAAACTTCCTTTATTCTTTTGGGCTGAAGCCATAGCAACCGCATGTTACACCCCGAATAGATCTCTCATCATCCCAAGACACGAAAGACACCATATCACATCATTAATGAAAGGAAACATACTCTCAAACACCTTAACATCTTCGATTAAATTTGCTACTTAGTCAGAGATGGTGAACACCTTGACAAAATGAAGGAGAAAGGGGATACGTGCATTTTTGTAGGATATTCTTCAATGTCAAAGGGATATAGAGTCTACAACAAGAGGACCAAATTAATCGTTGAATCCATTCATGTCAACTTTGATGAAATCAAACAAATGGCGTCAGATAATGACAACTCTGGCCCTACGCCATCAAAACAAATGACGTCTGTTGATAGTAACACTTCAGGTCTCGCACCTCAACGAAAAAAGGTGTCAGATTATGACAACTCTGAGCCCGCGCCTCATTTACAAGAAGTGTCTCCTTCAGTAGACACGAGAGATACATCACTACAAGAGTTGGAATTATTATTCAGTCCTTTGTACGATAAATATTTCACTGCAGGAAGTTAAATTGTATCAAAATCTTCCACTCTTTCTGATAATCGTCAACAACAAGACACACATCCTACAATAGAACCGATTACTTCATCAACAAATGTCAATGTTGAGGAAAACAACAACGATCAAGCAAAAGATGCACAGTTTAAAGCGTATGAATTTATTAATCCTTTTGCTCCATCGGACCAGAAGTTGCTGAGTCATCCTCACGCAATATTGATGCTTCAAACATGCATACATTTTACCAAAGACATCTTTCCAATTACCATTGGACCAAAGATCACCCTCTAGAACAAGTTTGTGGAGATCCATCAAAGCCTGTGCAGACAAGATGATAACTTGCTACAGATCCTGAAATGTGCATGTCCGCACTCACCTTGAGTACTGCTAAACCGAAGAACATTAAGGAAGCAATGGCTGATCATGCATGGATCGAAGTAGTGCAGGAAGAGTTCCATCAATTCGACAGACTCAACGTCTGGGAACATGTTGACAAACCTTTTGGAAAGACAATGATTAATCTAAAGTGGTTGTCGAAAAACAAGAAAGATAAAGACAATATTGTTATTCGCAATAAGGTATGACTTGTAGCTAAGGGATAAAAGCAGGAAGTGGGTATTGATTTCGAAGAATCTTTTGCACCAATCGCTCGCTAGGAAGCAGTTTGAATTTTTGTTGCCTACGCTGCACATAAATCCTTTCTATTCTATCTAATGGACGTTAAAACGGATTCTCTTAATGGTCCATTGAAGAAAGAGGTATATGTAAGTCAGCCAGACGGGTTTGTTAATCCAGATCATCCAGAAAAAGTCTACCGTCTTAGGAAAACACTTTATGGATTGAAGCAAGCTCCAAGAGCCTGGTATGATGAATTGATGTTGGTCTTTTCACAATGCGTTTATCAAATAAACCCTCAGATATATAATATATATTTATAAAATACATATACATATACGCAAGCTAAGTATTATACAAATTATTCTTTGGAAAGAATAAAAAGTAATCAACACGGGTATCATTTTCCTTGGCGAGAGGTGAATGTAAATCTACGTTCAAGTTGTAAATCGAGCTTGATTGTCAAAAATGTTTTTTTGGTTTTGGTTTTAAACTATTTTTAAACTAAAAATTAAACTAATATTAATTCTAAGATTTAAAACTACAAGGTTATACTAAAATTTATCTAAAAGATATACATGACAAAAATGTTTGCTAAGTGGCGTGAAATGTTCCTTAAGTGCGGGCTTAGGTTTAACGAAAAGTAAATGACAATATGTAAATTGGAAAATTCTAATGACTATATTTTTTTAAACCTTTTTAAAATCGCACTTAAATTACAAATCACTAATCACTTAGCAAACACAAGTTATTTACTCACTACTCATAACGAAATTCAATTTAACAAACATAGCATTTAACGACAAAAATAAATCTACACTAAGCATGGCAAAAATCAAATACGCAAATATATTATGGAACGATAAAATAAAACTATTCTAAGTATTGAAAAGAGATTAGAAAATAGAACCCGAACTGAAGAGCCGCAATAAACGAATACACCCGATTTAATAAGCTAAAGAAAAATAATCAAATTCTATCTAGCTTACTAAACCCTTAAGCTCCACACCTCATGAGTAGACCGGTCCATCACAAGACAAGAAAAAGTTAAGCATTAAAATATATTGGACCAAGTTTTATAAATCTAAATTCACTAAACTAATATTTTTGCATTTTGAAAATTATTTAAAAAAAAACTTTAAATGTAAGTAAAAATTATAAATCTGTTGTGATGAAAATTTTTGTAAACCTGTATCAATTCATGGATCGAAAGTAACTAAGCCCATATCAGGCCCAAATGAAATTCTATTTCTAATCTAATATGAAAGATACGAAGCTAACTGTGAACTAAAAAAACTAGTTGTTTGAAAAAGTTTAGAATGAAATTAATAAGCTAAGAGCTAAGATAATAAGCTGTAAAAATCAATAAGCTCTCGAACATAAGATGGTGTCACAAGCTTATAAATAAGTTGAGTCAAAATCAACTCGTTGCACCCTTGTCAAACTTTTGAATCAAGCTAAATCAAATAAGCAAATGATAAGATAGAAAAGAAAATGGGATAAGCCGAAGCTTATTTTTTTGGTAGTGTGAGCTTAAATCCAAGACGAATGAGCTAAAAAAGATTATTCAAATAAGGAACATACGCTAGAAAAAGAAACAATAAGCACCAATAGTTTATTCACTCCGAAAGAAACAAAAGAAGAATAGATAAAAGACAGCCAAATAGCTGAAGTAGTGGTATGTGTTTAAATACACATACCTTTGACCATTAAAAAACGAGTTAAAATGACTAAAAACGTACCAAAAATACATTGTATTTGTATGTTTTGCATTTATATTGTGCAGGTAATGGATATTCAAGAAAAGGACAAAATCAAAGCCAAAAACGACAAAACCGAGCACGAGAAAGGAAAGAGCGTGAAGTCAACAAAAAGTCAAAAGTCAAATCAAGTCAAAATCAACCCCGGGAAGTAGATTTGGAAAGAGCATCAAAAACCGAACCCGAAAACCTAATTGTCACAAGTGGGCCCACCCGTACCCACCTAGTGGGCCCGGGTCAGCCTACTTACATGAAACCCTTTTAAAATAAACCCAAAACCCTTATACCCCTTTTATTACATAACCAGCCCAAATAACAAGCCCAACCCAAACCCAAACTCACTTAACGAGCCTGTTATCCCATCACCTTTATACGTTAGTCCTTTAAGGACTAACGGTGTAAACATTGACAAACTATAAGGACCAAAGTTGTGCACCACAATGACTATGGTTGAAATTAAACATAACACCTTGAGGGACCATTCCTGCCATGTACCCAAACTTTCACCCTGCAATCAAACAAACAAACACCCGTTTTTCCTGCTCCTACCTCCATTGTTACTATTTACCTCCACCCCCAAAGTGACACTTACCTTGAGGTTAAACCTACTTAAACCCACATTCTAGAAGCTTAAATGATGCAATGGATGACGTTTTTGGCTCTGACACGTTGGCAATCCAAGGAAATCATTGGGAATGATTGCGTGGCAATATCCAAGGGCTATTATAGATTTAAAGAAGCACAAGATGAATAGATGACCAAGATTATGACTACTCAATCCTCTCACACAAGAAAACCAAGCAAGGACCTAGATGCTTCTATCCGGCACATAAATAGAGGGCTTATCCCATTTGTAGAGAGAGCTAGTTTTTTTTAGTCTCTTTTTAGTCAATTCCTTGTAAGAGTTTAAGTTTTTAATGAAAAATTTGAGGTTTGTGTTTTAAGTTTCTGTGTTTGATCATTTATTATAACCTGTTAAGCTTTGAAAAGCTATGAAACAGCTTATATATCTTACCTAAAAGCTTCACTAAGCTTTTTGTTTCTAGAATCAATCCTTAGTTTACTATTTTAATCTCTTTTATTTCCTGTTTTAATCATAAAAATCTATAAAAAAAATACTAAAAAGATCCACCCCTTAAAAACACCTCAGCTTCTTTGGATGATAAGGTAGCTTGGGAAGAGCTTATAGACCTCACTAGCTTGTCTTTTGACAAGCTAGAGCTTGTAGATTTGATTATTTACCCTGTTTTGAGTAAGGGCTTCGTAAGTTTTCCATTTTTCAATTTCTAGCTTATTTACTGTTTTGGGGCTTATTGTTGCTTATTGCCTGTTTTTATTTGCTTATATATGTTTGCTTCTGTTATTTAATGTTTATGAATGCTTCATTGTAGTTTAAAAATCTTTTGTTTAAGTTTTCCTAAAATTCTGTCTTAAATAGCTTATAATCTTGCATAATTTGCTTCAGCTTATTTGGGTGCTTTCTGAATTATGAAATTTGCTTAAAGTTGTCAATTTAACTTGTTCAATATCTGGTATTGTGAAGATTGTGGCTTAATCATCCTTAATCAAGTTTTTGTTTGAAAACTGTCATTTAAAGGAGTGTTTGGTTTAACTGATTTTGAAGGCCAAAATGGGTCAAAATGAGTTATGTCTTTTGGGTCATTTTAGTTTAACTTAAATCCATCATAAAAGCCAGTTTTTAGAAGTTATTAAGTTTAAATTTTCAAAATCTTAGTTTATAAAAGTTGTTGTTTGAATCAGAGAACATATAGCTTATTATATAAGCTTATTTATTAGACTTGGGATTTTTGTGAGATTTTGATGTTTATGTGCTTGTTTGAGTGTTAAAACAAAGTCCATAAGACTTGCATTTGTTGGTTTGTGTTTTGTCAAAAGTTGTCAAAAATTTTGCTAAGTGTTAAAAAAAGAAGAAACAGCTTTTTCAAATGCTTATTGTGCTTGATTTCAAACTCTCTTTTGATTCTTGTTACTTGTTCTTTAAGGTCTAAATTTAATCTATTTGTAGGTTTGAGATCCATAAGGATCTCTTTGTTGGCTTAGTTTTAAGCTCAAAAAGTGGGATTTTACAAAGTTAAAAGTTAAAAAAGTCAGCATCTACTGAGTATAGACAGCTTTTTTATAAGCAAAATTAATGGCTTATTTATGTTTCAAAATGTTTTCACTTTGCTGATTATTAAAGCTTATTGTATAAGCTTTAAGTGCTTATAAGTTGCTAGGCCATAAGGATCCATCTTAGAGCTTATTTTTATGCTCAAAAGTGCCCCTTTGCTGTTTGCGTGTTGTTTTTAGCCATTTCGCTTCTTTGCCTTATCTGAGCTTATTTGTTTATTTATTTTGCTTATTTAGGTTTAGCATAGCTTATTAGGTTAGTTTAAGTCCCATTTAGCTTATTTCCTTTAGGTTTAAGCTTATTTGAGCTTATTAGCATTCTAGCTTAAAAACCTTAAGCTTTATAGCTTTTTAAGTATTTTGTCTAATTTGCTTTCTATAGCTTAAACTCTTTGCTTATTTTTGTTTGTTCATGCTTATTAGGACTAGCCTATAAGCTGTTATAATCCATTTGCTTTACTTTAGCTTATTTAAGTTAGAAAATAGCCTAACAGTCTTAAGTTGCTAACTAGCAGTATTAACTTAAAAGTTAGTACTGCTGAGTTCATAAGCTCATTCTAGGCTTATTGGGTTGCTTATTTTTGTTCTTTGTTGCTTATTTAGTGTAGCTTATTATCTAATTTAGCTTATTTCTCTTTTTGGTTAGCTTATTTGTGCTCAAAAGCCAAAACAGTTAGCCTTTTAACTTGTTAGTTAAGTTAAGCCCTCTGTCAGCTTTAAGGGATTATTTTCGTGCTTATTTGAGGTTTCTAAAAAAGGTGTCTTTATAAAAAGTGCTTATAAATTGATTGTTAAAAAAGTTGTAAAAAATAGCTTTCAAAAAGCATTAGGAAAGGTGGAAATCCCAAGTGAGCAAGGCTTGAACTCGGGACCTCAACACCCTCAACCCAATGCTTTACACACACCACTCACTACCATTGTGCTACAATAACTCATCCGTTACAGGTTGCATTCACTTAATACTTGTACACATTTTGAGCCCAATAAGCCCAAGCCACTTCGTGGCTTATTTTGAGCTTTTATGAGCTTATTGGATAAGCTGGCCTTTCCAGCTTATTTTTCTTAGGACTCTTGCATCTTTTGGGACTTATTAGCAATTTTTTTAGATTTTTCACCCTTTATTTGTTAATTTTTATTAATTTTCGAAACTTAAAAAGTTGAAAAGTCTTTTAAAAATAGTAAATTAATTCAGAAAATTCTAAAAAAATAGTTTTTAGATTTAGAATAAATATTTTTAGGTTTACATGCATTAAAATATTTTGTAGGTTTTTAATTTGAATTAGTTGATAATTTAGCGCGTTTTTAGGATCCCGGTTTTGCGTTTTAGTTCAAATTTTTGTTGCCTTAGTTAATTTTAGTGCCTTAATTTTCCATTAGATTTAGAAAACCAATCCCAATTTTGTCCCATTCAAGCATCGATTCTCAAAACGACTCTCGGCTTTCAATTGCATTCCTCGTTGGGGATAACGACCCGGGAATCATACTCCCGGTTTACTATAATTGTGATTTTTTTGATTCTTACCCTCTTATATATATATTTATAAGTATATTTTATATTTATATATTATATATTTATAAAAGGTAAACTGATTCTAATTGATCAGTTTTTGGCGTCGCTGCCGGGGAGGATTGCATCCGATTGTTGAAGCCGTTTGAAATTTTTTGTTTGAAGATCCTTCCGTGTAAAGTTATTTTGTTTATTTTCTAATAAAAAAAACCAAAAATATAAAATCATTATCCATAAAAAGAAATAATTTTTTTACCAAGTTGGTAAAAGAACACCAACATATAATACTTTCAACTGAAGTATTATCCATTAATAAGTTCCCGAACCAAATAATAAAAAACTTACCTTTTATGTCTCTCGCGAGGTACGGCTCACCTTTTAAAGTTAAACAAACTCCTTTGTGCGTTTTTCTTCGAAGAGTTACCGAGAAGCGAGTTGATTATTAGGTTTAAGTGTCTTATCTCATTGTCCGTATTTAAAATTTATTATGAATACATTGTTGAAAAACCAAAAAAATCAAAAAAATAAAAAACCAAAAAATTAGTATAAATTTTCTTTTTCCATAAAAAGAAATAATAAAAATATTACCAAGTTGGTAAAAGAACACCAACATATAATACTTTCAATTGAAGTATTATCCATTAATAAGTTCCCGAACCAAAGATTAAAAACTTACCTTTTGTGTCTCTCGCGACGTACGGCTCACCTTTTAAAGTTAAACAAACTCCTTTGTGCGTTTTTCTTTGAGAGAGTTACCGAGAATCGAGTTGATTATTAGGTTTAAGTATCTTATCTCATTATCCGTATTTAAAATTCATTGTGAATACATTGTTGAAAAACAAAAAAAAACAAAAAAAAATAAAAAACCAACAAAATAAAAAATTAGTATAAATTTTCTTTTTACATTTTAGTGCATGCGCACTCATTCTCAATCTCGTAATTCTAACCGTCAACAACAACAAGTCAACCCGACTTTTGTTGAACCATTCAATCTTGTAGAACCAATTGAAAATCAAGCTCCTCCCGTAGTTACGATGGATTATACTCGTACTAATGGCTCAATTGCTCGAGCACCCACCGGGGGTTACGAGGATGCCATCGTTGTGCCCGAGATCACCGCAGACAACTTTGAGCTTTAGCACGTTCTACCTCGTCCTAAAACAAACAATTTTTCGGACATGACAAAGAAGACCCTCATGCTCACATCCGTTATTTCAACAAGATCACTTCTACGATGAAGTTCCCGAACGTCCCGAGTACGTCGGTAAAGCTTATGCTTTTCCCATTTTCCCTCGAGGGTGCAGCCCGAATTTGGCTTGAAAAAGAACCCTACCCCCACTCGATCGATTCTCACATTGGGATGGATCTTTGTTTCGAAATTCATCAACAAATTCTCCCTCTTCCAAAACAACAAATCTTCAAAATAAAATCATGAGATTTCAACAAAGATTTGATGAAACTTTTTACGAGGCACGGGACCGATTCAATGATCTTCTTCGAGCATGCCCACATCATGGATTTTCAGAGTTACATCAACTCGATACTTTCTTCATGCTTCGAACCTCTATGAACAAGATCTTGATTCTGACGCGAGTGTAACCATTTTGATAAAATGCCCCGTGAATGCCTAAGAATCATTGAAGCATATCCAAAGTTGCTAATTCACATTAACAAACAGTTTTTGCCAAAGTGAGTTCGAGCTCTTCTACCCCCGGTATTTCTCCCGATGTTGCCGAACTTAAAGATATGGTGAAAGCTTTACTTCTCGATAAGAAAAATCAAAACAAGGCTCCTGCACCTGTGAAACGTCCCCCGGCCGGGGCTCGAGAAAATAGTTTAAACTTGTGGTGGTACTCATTCTTACCGAAATTGTCCCACCACCAATGGCAACGTTTATCGTGACAATATTCAAGAATAATGATCCCAACCGCGACACTAATTTCAAACAAAGAAATACCGTTAACCAGCCCTGATTGCTAATCAAATCGACCCTTCCCGATTTTCCTCCCATTCAAAAACCACGGAAATAACCTAAAATGTACAACCAAAACCGGGGAAATAATTACAACCAAGGCCAAATTTATCGACCTCCGATTAATCAACCCCCGGTTCACCAAGCTCCACCTTACCAAGCTCCGGCTCCTCAAACACAAGGTGTGACAAAGACCGATTTTGAAAGCTACGTCAAAGCTAATGATGCAGTTATGAGAAACATGCAAGACCAAAACCAAAACTTGCAAAATCAAATGACCAATTTAACGGACATGCTTTCCAAGTTTGTGAATTCCAATACCGCTTCTACTTCAGGTTCAGGGACACTCCCTAGTAATACCATTACTAACCCGAAGGTAGATTTGAAGGGTATTACCACCCGAAGCGGTGTTGCTTATCAAGGACCCACGATTCCTACTACTACTTCTTCTCCTCCTAAAGTAGTGGAACGTGAAACCGAGGTGACAAAGGACACGGTGCCTCCTACTAATAACGGAAGTACCAAAGACGTCCAACCTCCGGTTGTCCAAGTTCAAACCCAAGTACCAAATTCTGAACCCGTTGTTGATCCCGTTAGTGCTCCGATGCCTAACTTGAAAACGTCAATTCCATATCCTTCAAGAAGAAATGATGAAAGGCGCCGTGAAAAAGCTAACGACCAAATTGAGAAATTCTACAAAATCTTTCAAGATATGAGTTTCGAAATTAGCTTAGCGGATGCTTTGATTCTTATGCCAAAATTTGCCTCGACTCTTAAAGCCTTAATTGGAAACAAAGAAAAATTAAGTGAAATGGCTAGAACTCCTTTGAATGAGCATTGCTCGGCGGTTATCCTCAACAAGTTACCCGAAAAACTTGGAGACCCCGGCAAATTTCTCATACCGTGTGATTTTCCCGGAATGGATGAGTGCTTAGCCTTGGCCGATCTTGGCGCTAGCATAAATCTCATGCCATTATCCGTGTGGAAAAAGCTTTCTCTTCCGGAGCTCACTCCTACTTGTATGACTCTTGAACTTGCGGACCGTTCGATTACCCAACCGATCGGTATCGCCGAAGATGTCTACCTAAAAGTAGGAAAGTTCAAATTCTCGGCCGACTTTGTAGTCGTAGACTTTGATGCCAATCCCCGAGTCCCCCTAATTTTCGGAAGATCCTTCTTAAAGATCGGAAGTGCTTTGATTGATGTGTACGAAGGAGAATTAACCCTTCAGGTTGGAAAAGAAGCCGTAACATTCAATCTCGATCAAACTTCGAGATACTCCTCTAATTACGATGATATGACGGCAAACCGAATCGACGTCATTGAAATGGCTTGTGAGGAGTATTCTCAAGAAGTTCTCGGTTTCTCCGATGTGATCGCAAGTGGCAATCCCACTCCTTATTATGACTCGATCGTTTCTACCTCTTCTCCGACTCTTACTCCCTTTGGGGATAGTGATTTTCTTCTCAAGGAAGTCGATGCTTTCCTCGCTCTTGAAGATGATCCAACTTCACCAGAAGTTGATGACTCTTACTATGATCCGGAGGGGGATATTCTTCTTCTTAAATCATTTCTCAATGATGATCCATCATCACCCCCTCCCACTCAAGGAAACTATTTGCCTGAAATTCGAAAAGAACTGAAAGTTTGTGAAGCTAAAACTGATAAATCTTCAATTGATGAACCTCCTGAAGTCGAACTCAACGACTTACCTCCTCATCTCGAATACGCGTTTTTGGAAGGTGACAACAAGTTGCCCGTCATAATTGCTAAAGACTTGAGTTTCAAGGAAAAAGCCGCTCTCATAAAGGTTTTAAAGTCACACAAGTGAGCCATCGCTTGGAAACTCTCTGACATCAAGGGTATTAACCCAGAATTTTTCACTCACAAGATTCTTATAGAAGAGGACTACAAACCGGTAGTTCAACACCAAAGACGGGTGAATCCAAAGATCCACGATGTCATCAAAAAGGAGGTTGAAAAACTTCTTGACGCCGAATTAATTTACCCAATCTCGGATAGTCCTTGGGTAAGCCCCGTAAATTGCGTACTAAAAAAAGGTAGCTTTATTGTTGTTGAAAATGATGAAAACGAGTTGATCCCGACTCGATTGGTTACAGGTTGGCGTGTATGCATTGACTACCGAAAGTTAAATGAAGCCACCCATAAAGACCACTTTCCACTACCGTTTATGGATCAAATGCTCGAGAGATTAGCGGGAAACGAGTACTATAGTTTTCTCGATGGTTTCTCGGGTTACTTTCAAATTCCCATCGACCCTCATGATCAAGAAAATACAACATTCATGTGTCCTTACGGAACGTTCGCCTACTGTCGCATGCCTTTTGGCTTATGCAATGCACCGGGCACATTTCAAAGGTGTATGATGGCTATCTTTCATGATATGATCGAAAAAACGATGGAAGTCTTCATGGATGACATTTCGGTCTTTGGGAATTCATTCGAAAATTGCCTTTCTCGTGTAGACAAGATGCTTCAAAGGTGTGAAGACACCAATCTTTGTCTAAATTGGGAAAAAAGTCTTTTTATGGTTAAGGAAGGCATTGTCCTTGGCCATAAGATTTCCAAAAATAGGATTGAGGTCTATAAAGCCAAAGTCGATGTGATTGCTAAGTTACCTTATCCCACCACCGTAAAGGGTGTTCAGAGTTTTCTCGGTCATGCCAGTTTCTACCGACGATTCATTAAGGATTTTTCCAAAATTTCCCGACCGATGACTCATCTTTTTGAGAAGAATACTATGTTTATCTTCTCCAATGAATGCATTCAAGCTTTTGAAACGTTAAAGAAAAAACTTACCGAAGCTCCAATCTTGATTGCCCTAGACTGGGATCTACCCTTTGAGCTTATGTGCGATGCAAGCGACTTTGCCATAGGTGCAGTCTTGGGGCAACGTCATGAAAAACACTTTAGGCCTATACACTATGCTAGTAAAACAATGAACGAGGCGGAATCGCATTACACCACGACGGAGAAAGAAATGTTAGCCGTGGTGTATGCCTTCGAAAAATTCTGATCTTACCTCATCTTGAACAAAAGCATAGTGTATACGGATCACTCCGCCCTAAAATATCTCTTTGCTAAAAAAGATTCCAAGGCGAGATTGCTCCGGTGGGTTCTCCTCCTTCGAGAATTTACATTCAAAGTAATTGACATAAAAGGAGCCGAGAATCTCGCGGCCGACCATCTTTCCCGATTAGAAAATCCTTATGAAAATGTGCTCGACCCAAAGGAGGTAAATGAAACGCTCTCGAGAACCTTAATATGGTGACTTTTCGTGGTGACTCAAGTACCCCGTGGTTTACCGATTTTGCAAATTACCACGCGGAGAATTTCATTGTTAAGGGATGTTCGTACAACAAAAGACATGTTTTTCATGGAGTTAAACCACTACTTTTGGGGACGACCCCTATTTGTTCAAAATATGTGTGGATCAAGTGATCCGGCGGTGTGTTGCGGGCCAAGAAGCTATTGATATCCTCACAGCTTGCCATAGTGGACCCATTGAGGGACATTACGGTGCCAACTACACCACCAAAAAAGTTTTTGACTCAGGAATTTATTGGCCCACAATTTACCGTGATGCCCATGACTTGGTCACCGGATGTGACACTTGTCAACGTCAAGGAAAAATTTCGCAACGTGATGAAATGCCTCAAAATTCCATCTAAGTTTGTGAAATCTTTGACGTGTGGGGCATCGATTTCATGGGGTCGTTCCCGTCTTCACGAGGGAACAAGTACATACTCGTGGCGGTCGACTACTTGTCGAAATGGGTTGAAGCGAAAAAGCGCTCCCACCAATGTGTCGCCCACGTTGGGTGCAAATGTTTAAAATCTCTCTTCGGGGGCTGGGGCGTGGGGGGGCGGGGGGTTGGGGGCGGGGCGCGGGGCCGTGGGGGGGCCGATTCGGTACCCCTTGTGCTATCATTAGTGATCGCGGCACCCATTTTTGCAATGACCAGTTTGCAAAGGTCATGCTTAAATACGGAGTTACTCACCGTCTCTCCACCGCGTATCACCCACAAACAAGTGGGCAAGTTGAGGTTTCCAATCGTGGCTTGAAACGAATTCTTAAAAGGACCGTAGGCGAAAACCGTGCCTCTTGGTCGGATAAATTGGATGACGCACTATGGGCCTTCCGTACCGCTTACAAAACACCCATCGGGTGCACCCCATACAAGCTCGTGTATGGAAAGGCATATCATCTACCGATCGAACTCGAGCACAAAGCTTATTGGGCCTTGAAGCATGCAAACTTTGACCTTTCAACCGCGGGCGATCACCAAAAAGTTCAACTCAATGAATTAAATGAACTTCGTGATCAAGCCTATGAGAATTCTTTGATCTATAAAGAGAAAACAAAGAGGATCCATGACTCCAAGATCAAAAACCGCATTTTTAACATTGGTGATCAAGTCCTCCTCTTTAACTCTCTATTGAAGATTTTTTCGGGCAAGTTAAAATCCCGTTGGTCTGGACCGTTCACCATTGCCCAAGTGTACCCATATGGCACCGTCGAGTTATCTCAAAACTCTGGGCCAATCTTCAAGGTGAACGGTCATAGACTTAAGCACTACTTTGGAGGGGACGTACCACAAATGGGTGTCTCAAATCTCCAAACCTTCCCCAAGGACTAATGAATTCGGGGATTAGGTCAAGCTTAGTAACCCTAAACAAGCGCTTCGTGGGAGGCAACCCATGCTTATCCGTAGTAATATTATGTAGTAATGAATAAGTGTTTTTTGTTGTGAAGAGGTGTGCCTTTTTTCCTTTCTCGTGCTTGTGTTTTTGTGATGATTGTCCAGGATTGTCTCGGATTTTTGAAGCCTCTTGTGCTTGCGGTTTTGTCCTTCGATCACTCGAGCTTCAAATCCTCAGCTTCATTTGGGAAATCCAATATCCTAATCTAATCGACTAACGTTTATCTTTAAGCATACTTAATAAACGGACTTAGGATTTAGTAGAAGTCCCTTCTTAAACATTGAGGACAATGTTTAATTCTAGTATGGGGGATCTATCGATTTGATTGTGTCTGCAGTCGTTGTTTTCACGTAATCCCGTTTTTACCACCAAAATACCAAAAAATTGAAAAAATTTAAAATTTTTCAAAAATAAAATAAGTGTTTTGTCACAATTTTGACTTTCCTGTTGGGTAGAATAAGAATAAATTTTGACTCGATCAAGCGTGTTGAGCTCTAGCTTGTTCCTTAACTTTCAGACTAAGCGTTCACAGAAATTCGCGAAGAACTAGAAATGATAGAGTTAAGTATGAGTGAGATGCTAAACAAGGATTATTTGGAAATCTTAAGAGCTCATGTATGTAATTTATGGCTTTTTCTTCCATAGCTCCTAACCGGACTAATAATACGTGCTATTTTTGGAATTGTTAAACTTATTTAATAATTTTTGAGGATGTAGGCGATTTGTATTTATTTAGTCTTAGTTCAAATTTATACTTAAATTTTCCAAAAAGAAGTCTTCTCTATATTGTGAAATAAATTATAAAATGAAAAAAAATGGAAAATATGATGAAAAATGGAAAAAAGAATGATAAGTAATAATTATAAAAATTGTGGGGGATTAAAAAGTTTGATGCATCTTGCCGGCTCACAACCGATGTTACAGCCTTCTAAAGAAAGCCCATAGTAAGAATAATAATTCGAGACTGATAAAAGTTGTTGATTTGCGGCTCACAATCCGATGTTGCAGACTTCTATAAGGTCGTGGGTTACAATTGCATCATGATTATGTTTTTAAGATTAAGTGGGAAATAATAAAAAAAATTGTAAGATCCTTGTTTTTGTTAAATTTAATTATGCTTTTGAAACGTTGACTATTTCATTTTAAGTTTTTAAATAAGTATGTATATACGGGAAACTAAGTGTTTTGAAACAAAAGGTCCGTGAGTTTCCTGATACTAGGGTCTTGTACATGGTGTCAAAAAGTCTGGTTCACTAGCCGCATGGTTGGGATTATTGCCGAGACGAAAGTCGCTACATGGGATGATCTCGCCTTCAAACTCATTATTCTCGGGTGGAACGTGAAGCATAGAAATTTTGCAAAACGTTGATCCATGGTTGAAATTCAAAATGACACATTCACCTAAGATATAAAATTGTCGGGAGTGAAAAGTTCACAAGTTGCAAATATGAGTAGTGTTAGCATTTTAACTGATATTTAACGGGATTTCGTTTTATGCTGGGTTGGGCGATGTGAAAAGTCGGGGACGATGAATTTATCCTTCTTGGGCATTTTAGGATTGAAATGCATCTTGTTCTATGATCTTTCTTGATTTTTATATCTAGCAAGCTTAGTGGTCAATTTAGTATTTATTTCTCTCATTTTGCAATTGACTATGTTGACTTTCTCAACTTTTGAAACTAAATTAAGTACTAATGATTCTTGGTACACACGTGTTTCCTCAACAGTTACAGGATGTTGTTCTACTGTTCCCCCACCTTGTTCCACACTAGAGACCTCAGAGATGACATTACTATCATTCTGTAGTACTTGGTATGGTTTAGGAATGGGCTCGAGTAGCTCAGTATACTGCTCCTCTTGAGTAAACATATTAAATATCTCATCATTATAGCACTTGTCATGAAGTTGTACCTCAGCTGATCCGTCTGAGTCATAGACAGGAGCTTTGTTAGTCTGAGTACCCGATGTCGATGCTTGCTGCAGATTAGCCATCAAAATGCAGTTTGCATTAACTTCCTAAATCTCATCCAGATCTACTGCAGCAGCCATCAAGTCAAACTCCTCAGCTTGCAGTTGGATTCCTACTTCATCCTTTTGAGCAATCAGCAACTGAGTCTGAAGATAAGCTACATCCCTTCTCCTTGGTCTGACTGTGCAATTCCTAGTGAGATGACCCAATCCTCTATAGTTGTAGCACCTTATCTAATTACCATTGTTCCCATTTGCATTACCCTTAGCCCGTGCTGCTACAACATTACCATTTCCATTCCGATGAGCTATACCCGGAACAACAATTACCCCATTCTAATTTCCAACATTCTGAACACCCGGATTCTGAACTGCATTCTGAACAACCTGATTCCCTACATTCTGCCTAGCATATTGTCTAAACTAATTCCCCTCATTTCCTCTAACCATCTGCATTTGATTATCTTGACCAAAATTCATACCTTGCTAAGCAATCTGCCTATTACGAGGGTTGGATGAAATTCTCTGGTTGTTGTTGGTTGGTGTAGACTAGTTTAGTTTGAATGCCTTGGCCATTAAAGCAAGTGTTGTGTTCATTGCAGCTGTAGGGTCTGTAATGTCTTCGAGATTTGGCATAGGTTGTTGCATGTAGTTATGATTGAATGATGGTTGTGGGATATAGTTTTTGTTGTTAGGAAGTGTTTGTTGTATGTAGGTACTAGAAGATGGTAGATCAGGGTGAAACACTGGATACTTAAAGGAATTGTTTAAATTGGCCATGAGTGCTAAAGGATCTTGTGTTTTTGCAAGCCGTTCAACTCTTAGTTCATCTACCTCCTTTTGATTGTACTTCAAGAAGTCATAAAACTGAGTGTAATCTGGTGTATGCAAGTCCTTTGTTTGATGAACAATGGTAACATGCCGACTCCATTCTGGTTGTAAGTTGTTCAGGAACTTGAGATTACTAGCAATCTTTTCTGGAAAGTGTTTATTTCTCTTGAAATCATTCATCAGTTTTGAGAAACGATGATAGTAAGACTCAATCGATTCCCCATCAGTGGAAGTAAACCTTTCCCACTCATTAAACAACTTAGCTTTCTTCTCTTGAATTCCAATGTCAGAACCTTTCATCATCTGCTGAACACGTAACCAGATTTCTTGAGCAGTTTCACAACTATCAACAGCAGCATAGATGTCTTCGGGAAGACCGAGGAGAATGGTTTGAATTGCTTGATCATCAGCTTCCATTTGCTTAATTTCTGCTTCCGTAAGTTCATCATCAGTTTGTTCATGAAACGTTTCAGGAACAGGAACTGTACGGGCTGGATCACCTGGTTCAGGAATCATTCGTCTGACATATGGACCATTCATAATGGAGTTGTAGATTAACTTTCCATTTGGTCTGCTCTTAGCATAATGGAGAAGACGTGATGACCATGGAACATAGTTCTATTTGTTAAGCATAGGAGGGCAGTTTTCGAAACTGGCTGCATAAATGTCTTGTTGTGTCGACATTCTCAAAGTGATGTGAAATGATAAGTATGGATCGTTTAAATGATTGTGATTATGATTTGCTTTTGATTGAATTTGAATTAATTAAGTCCTTGTTATTGTTTGTTGTTATGGTTCAAGTTGTTTTGATTAGATAGTGAGTAATAGATTCCCAAATTCAGTCACATACCACTTGATGCGCGGATCGACCTTTGAGACTATGGTTTAAGTTGTTTTCAAAACAAGGGTTTTCAGTGGCACAACTCGCTACTGAGAAAAATTAGGCAGCATAACGTTTGGATATGGGCTTAGAAGAATGGTCTTCAATTTCCTGTTAACTCGCTACTTTTGATAACTCGCTGCTTTTGATAACTCGCTGCTTTTGATAACTCGCTGCTTTTGCTGCTTTTTGATAACTCGCTGCTTTTTGATAACTCGCTGGATGTTCTTCCTAACTCGCTACTTGTAGCTGCCAAAATGGTCACTTTCGAAAGTACGCGAGTCACTTTCGTACCTGTTGTACCTGCTTGGATTATAGCAAGCAAACAAAACACAACTTGCTGCCAAGAATTTTCCACAACTCACTAGATTGAAAAAAATTAAGAAACTTTTCGAATAAACTCAAAAAACATAATAAGCTTATGAAATAAGATGACCAACTTCAAACTAAGCAACTAGATCTTGTTCTAAACACAAAAGTACAAGCCTCATTCGAATCTAACCAAAAAGAAAGCATGATTCTTGATTTTCTCAAAAAGAACTTTTTGAACCAAAATAAACAAAAACAAGGACGAATCTTGCACAAATAAGCTCGAACAAAGCACACAATCACAAGACAACCATAGGCTCTGATACCACTTGTTGGCTTATCACTTCACAATCACACACACAATTTACTTGATGTTTAGAGAGATAAAAGTTTAGAGAGAGAAGTAAACAAAAACAAAATGGTTGAACATTAAGAAAAGAGCAACACCCTCTCCACAAGGAGGAGAGGGATTATATAGTAACAAACATGGTTAGGCCTAGGGTTTAAGTGGGCTTCCTAGGCCAGGCTTGTTGTGGACAGGTGTTATGGATCCAAAATCATATGCTTGATTATGGGTTCAATTTCATGAACACCAAGATTTACATTGATTCAAAGCACCATATGTATTGTGAAGAATCTAGCGTTTCATTTTAAAACCAAGCACATTGAAATAAGGCACCATTTCATCAGAGATTCTTATGAGAAGAAGTTGATTCAAGTGATCAAGATTCACACAGACCACAATGTTACAAATATTCTCACAAAGACTTTTGATGTTAGCAGGTTTAACTTTTTGATTGCTAGCATTAGATTACTTAACCCCTGAAACATTGATTGAGGGGAGGTTAATATGTGTCAAGATGCAGTGTATTATGCTTGACATGAGATGGAACAACAACTGATGATGAAATTCAAGTTAGTACTGGTATGTATAATTACTACTGCTGTTATAATAAATATTGTGAGATTTGAGAGAATAAAAACAGTTAGAGAAAAAAGTGAGCTTAAAAGAATTGAGAGAAAACAAAAACAGACAAAGAGAAAGTGCGAGCTCAAAAGAATAGAGAGATTTGTGAAATAAAAAACAGACAAAGTGATTCAGTGAGCAAAAGAATTGAGAGATATAGTGAGCTTAAAAACAGAAAGAGAGCTTGTGGAAATCAACATTGATGATGGAAATGCCTTTTGGAATGGAATTGAGGTTAAAACTAGTACCTTAAAAGTTAATACTGCTAGGCATTTCTGAGTACTGCTGGGAACTACTTAGTACTGTTAGTCCAAACTTAGTACTTCTAAGCATTACTTAGTATTGTTAGACTAAAATTTGTACTGCTAGGCTATAGTTAATACTGTTTGGGGTATAACAAATTTTTGGCAATTAAATATAGCCGTTGAGATATTTTTGCCAAATATTTTGCTTATGGGGGTCTATAATTTGGATAATTCTTGATCTTTCTTTCACTTATAAGCTTTCTTCAAGATAAAGAATCCATTTTATTCAGTCGGTCCAATCAAAACCCTTAAGCGCTTTCTATAAAATCTCAATTAACTTTGCCAAACTCTCCTACTCTCATTAACGAACATAAACCCAGAACCCTTATCATAACTCAATCACTAATGGCGAATTTGGAATTCTGCGACAAACACAACATGGTTGCTTATCTAAAGAAACCAACTGGGAGTGAAGGATTCCAAGAGATAGTAGATTTTCTCAATGAAAGTCATATAAGGTTTGCTCTTACTAAGAATCCTACTATCTATGTTTCTCTAATCGAAAAGTTCTGGCAGACTGCTACTGTCAGAACAGTTGATAATGGAGAACAAGAAATTACTGCCACAGTTGATGGCAAAGAATTCACTATTACTGAAGCATCTGTTAGGAGACATCTCCAATTAGCAGATGTAGATGGTATTAGTGTTTTGCCAACTACTAAAATTTTTGCTCAACTTTCACTGATGGGATATGTTTTAACTGATGATAAACTGACTTTTCAAAAAGGTAAATTTTCCCCTCAGTAGAGATTCTTGATCCATACCATCCTACACTGTCTTAGTTCTAAGAAAACTTCTTGGGAACAATTTAGTAGCAATATAGCAACTGCTATTATTTGCTTGGCCACAAACAAAACTTTTAACTTTTCTAAATTGATTTTTGATGGTATGGTGAAAAACTTGGATAGTAAATATAAGTTTTTAATGTATCCAAGATTTATTCAAATATTTTTGGACAAGCACAAAAGATTCCTTAATCCCCATAACAGAAAATATATTGCTCCTACTTTAACTCCAAAACTTTTTAGCAATATAAAAAGAGGTTTTTCTAGGGAACAAACTCCTTTGTTTCTAAGTATGCTGGCAATTCAAGCAAAAGAGGGTAAAGGTTCAAGACATCCATCTGAACCCTATGCACCACCTTCTACTACTCAACCTATTCATGAAGAACCAATCCCTAATGTTGTCTCATCATCACACCAAAAGACTCAAACACCTAGGCAAGCCTTAAACCAGGTCACTAAGTTACCTCAGACTAGTGAGCCTATACCCAATGTACCAGATGAGGCTGTCTATGAGGAGTGGGATGACAGAGTGGAAGGGATACCACTACTGCTACTAGCTTAGATGCAGCACAGGCTAGTGGTAACATAACTAAGACCCAATCCACGGCAATACCTTATGTGCCTCTTCCTCAGGGAATTGGTGCAGGTGGTAGTCCCAGGTGCCAAGAAGCCACAGGGGGGTTCCATTCCCCATACTAGGTCTGAGAGGGTACCTACACCGCCCCATGATTTACCTCTCCTAAGAGCTAACACACTTAGAAGTGATGGCGGCAGTATGTCACTTTAAGAATTGATGGTTTTATGTACTAAATTGTTCAGCAAAGTGGAGAGCTTGGAGGCAGATTTAAAACAAACTAAGCAAGTCTATGGTGCTGCTTATACCAAGCTTATCATGAAGGTGAAAAAATTAGAGAAGACTATTAAGACAAGCCAAGCTAGAAGGAGAGCAAAGATTGTGGTTTCAGATGATGAAGAGGATTTAGAGGATTCTTCCAAACATGGGAGGATGGTAGAAGAAATTGATCAAGATGCAGGAGTTACTTTGGTTACTCCTACACATATTTAAGAATATCAACCTGAAGATCAGTTGGGAGTCTTTAGTGCAGCTAAGGTACTTGCAGATGCAGCTAAAAATGTTTACACTTATACTAGAAGAAGAAGGGCAGTTAGTACTGTCAGTGGTAGAATTAGTACTGCTAGTAGATTGTTTAGTACTACTGAAGAATGAGTTAGTATCGGTGGTGCATCAATGCTAGTTAGTACTGCTGGTACGGTTCAAGAAGTTAACAAAGATAAAGGAAAAGGTATAATGACAGAATCTGAGCCTGAACAAACCAAGACAAAGTTGCAGCAAAGACAAGAAAGAGCTGGTTATGAAGCAGTTGTAAGATTGCAAGAACAAATTGATGAAGAAGAGAGACAGAGTATTGCCAAAGTGCATGAAGAAGCTACCTCTTTCAATATTGAAGAATGGGAAGATATACAAGCTATAAGCTGATGAAGAGATAGCACAAAGGATACAAGCAGAAGAAAGAGAAAAATACTCTGAAGCTGAAAAAGCAAGACTGCTTACAGAACTTATCAACCAAAGAAAGAGATATTTTGGCCAACAAAGAGCTAAAGAAAGGAGGAACAAGCCACTTACATAGGCTCAACAAAGAACTTATATGTCTAACTATATCAAGTATATAGGAAGTCACACTCTGCAGCAATTGAAGAGACTTTTCTTTGATGAGCTCAAGGCTTTGTCTGAAACAACAATGAGAAGGGTGCAAACTTTTCATCCAATAGAGAGTGAAGGTGACAAAACAGTTCCCGAGTTAACAACTGGAAGTTCTAAAAGGGATGTAGAAGTAGAATTGGATCATGAAGGTTTTAAGAAGCAAAAGACTAATGAAGCTTCAAGGTCAGTTCAAGAACAACCAGAAGAAGAGGAAACAGAATTACCACAAGAGGATTTACAACAGATGATGATGGTAGTTCCAGTGGAAGAAGTTTATGTTGAAGCCTTACATGTCAAATATCCAATCATAGACTAGGAGGTTTACTCTAAAGACACAAGAAGGTATTGGAAAATTATCAGAGTTGGAAACCATACAGAAGCTTATCAGATTCTTGCTGAGATGTTGAAGAAATTTGAAAGAGATGACCTGGATAAGCTTTGGGATTTGGTTAAGGAGAGGTTCAGGACAACAGAGCCTACAGATGATAAAGAGAAGGAATTATGGGTTGAACTGAAGAGATTATTTGAACCAGATAATGATGATACTCTATGGAAGCTTTAAAGGTATATGCATGATCCTTTTGTATGGAGGCTTTATGATACATGTGGTGTTCACCATGTATCTTTAGTAAGAAGACATGAAATCTTTATGCTAGTTGAAAAAGAATATCCATTGACAAGAGGGCTTATGATTGTGATGTTGGCTAACAAACTTCAAGTGGATCAATATTTAGAAATGACAAATGAACTTTTAAGGAAAATCTTTATACAAGCAAAAAAACCAAGACACTAAAATGTTTGGAAGCATCCTCTCAGCACAAATGGTTTAATTCGAAGAAACTTGATGATTAACAAGATGAATATCAAGTTTAGGGGAGGATTGTTGGGAATAAAGGCCTCTTAAGTTTCTACTGCTGGTTGAAGAAACTACTGCTGGTGAAGATTAGAGAAAACAGTCTAAGTTATTAATACTATTAGTGTTATAGTTAGTACTGCTAGTACAAAGTATTAGTACTGTTAGTTTATTAATACTGTTAGTTATAATAGTTAGTATTGCTAGTTATATAGTTAGTACTGCTAAAGTGATATGCATGAGAAATATTAGGAATAGATATGCATTGATCACTTGACGCGTTTTGTAAGCCCATTAGGGTTTTCCTTGGTGTATAAAAGGAACCCTAAGGCATAGATATAGATATCAGTTTTCATATAAGTTTTATATAGTTTTCATAGCAGTCATAGTATATAGCTTCAAGGTTATTTTGTAACCCTATCACTATTCAGAGTGATCATTTTATATTGAGGCTGAAAGTTTAGTAAAACTTTGTGTACTGTTTCATTATTCTTCTTAGTATCACAAACTAGATTCTGCATAGTTTGTGATATTCTCAATCTTAGTTTCTACTATAGTTATCTTGGATCTATCCAATACAACTAAGCTTTAAGAAGCTAAGTAAGATATGTTCAAAAGGGATCAACAATTAAGAACAATTAGATGACTTTGATTTTTAGATGGATTCTTATGCCACATATGATGATGAGATTCCAACTAAGAAAGTATCACAAGAAATTGTGAATGAAATGTCACAAACTGTTGATGAAGCAAAACTACTCAAAGTTGTTGATGAAATGTCGAGACAACGATGCACTTCAGGAGATGAGCATCAATACCACATTGAGCAGATGCAAAACTTCTTGAAAAATGATATTGTGTGGGAAAGCAAGTAAGAAATCTTAGTCTCACCACATCCACAAAGGCCCACTCCAGTTGTTCAAAGTTTCCAAAGAGATCCCAAAGCTCATGCACTATCTATGGTTGATCAAGACCTACTATACTTAAAGAAAGGAAGCTCAGGACCTGAAAAAATTATGATGTCTCTTCATAAGTTTCCTGCAGTTATCTTTCCTGATGATGATATTAAAGAAAGAACTTCAAGATGGGCAGACAAGTGTGTAAAGAAGTTTAATCCTTATGCTCTATACAATGTTGAACATTGGAAGAATCCGCATGAAAAAATATTCTATATCAAGAAACAAAAAGATCTCAAAAAGCCAAAGGAAGTAGTCTACTCAAATTCAAAGAGTGTTTAAATCATCAAGACTTATTGGGCACTAGGACATGAGCATAAGTTTATAACAGAGATTGTTGCAAGAAGAGCAAATGGTAGAATAGTGTCAATCATAGAGTCAAATTACAAGAACCTCAACAAGAATGATATTGAGGATATGTATCTACTGATTGTTAACAACAAGGTAGATGAATATGCTGAGACTAGTTTGTTGTGGTCATTGTCAGTCTTCAGGAGTACAATGATCTGGGAAAGAGTACATGATTTTCTGCTAGGTGTGGAAGCTATCAATAAAAGGTTAATCTTACCGCACCAATAATTACTTTCCCAGGCATTGAGAAGTACAAGGTGTTCTCCATCGTCTCTGGGCCTGTAGATGGCATTATATACAAGAACAACAAGAACATCAAGAGGTTCATAAGTTTTGTGATACTACATTAAAAAGAGTCTTGGAAGGTTAAAGAGCTATAATAACGATGTAAAGCATGGGTATGTGACTCCAAGTCTCAGTAATGAAGATGTTGAATACCTACAACTGTTTAAGGAAGAGATTGAAGAACAGTTGAAGCATCGTGATCAAATGAGACGTTGGGAAACGTACGTGAACAAAAGACCACTAGGATCAAGAAGGGAACGCCCAGAATAATCGACCCTTAGGAGGAGATTGTTAGGATCATAAAAATGTCAATTATGATACTTTAAGTGGTTTTATCTATTATTAGTGTTTTGTCTTTATTTTATAAAGTAGAAAGTAGTTTGTAATAAGGAGAAATATGCTAAAAGTAAAAAATAGCATATTATCTAAAGACTAGGGACTAGAATTGCAAAATTAGGAAAATAAAGGAAGGGAAACCAACCTCCCTCTCCTATAAATATCCACCTAATCATCATTAGGTGGTTAAGGCTTGTAACAAACTAATTTTCCCTCATTTTTCTCTTTTGTTATAAAATTTGGAAATTGTGAAAGACTTGCCTTCCTCTCTTAATTCTCTCTATTCTATATCGTTCAATATCGTATGATTCAAGCTAAAACAAGAACTAACAACCTTCTTTACTAACATTTTTAGTTTGTTTAGAAAGCTTTTCCGCAAGACATTTACATTCTTTAAATTTATGAAGATACAAACATTTCAATTCAGTATGAGCATCTAAATCAGATAAGGAATGAAAATAAGAACACATAGCATCCTTTGAGACACACTCTTGGAGAAGTAGATCATATATGTTTGAAAAATCAGCTTTATCAGATTCAAGTTCGTCAATCTCTTTTTCAAGTGATTGAACGTACTATAAATCTGCAAACATCTCTTGCTTAAGTTCATTTACAAATTTGGCACTATCATTTTGTGTTTTTAGTGCAAGAGGCATCAAACAAACTTTCAAAAGCGAGGTCATATCTTCAATTGTTGGTGCACAAAATTTATTAAACGTATGTCTTTCCCAATCTTGATCAACAATTAGTTTAAAATGATTTATGGTATTAGTCATTACATTATAAGCTTGTCTACTCTTGCTTATTGATTTTTGAGTATGTAGAAAATGACGTTTTTAACAATGTGAGGCTTACATTTTACAAAGGATTTTCTCCACATTTTCTTTCGAACTTCATTTGCATGTGCCAACTGATCAAGATATTCCCGTGATGGTGGCTTAAAAATTTCATTAAGACTATTTTGTTTTGTGTAGTCGTATGGTTTCACTAAGTCTTTATTCAATTTTGATCTACTCTCTTGTTCAAGAGTCAAGGTCTCTTCCCTATTAGGGGCAAACATGTTTGAAAGATTTGATTTGTCATATGGGATCTCATATAAACATGGCTTTTCAGATTAAGCTTTCTTGAGGTACATAGGATTTGCAAAAGTTGGTCTTCCATTATATGTTGAGCCTTTGGGAGCTAACATATGAATGGTTTGAGTTGATTGATTTTGTTTATAAACAATTTCGTTTAAAAACATTAATTGCTTTTCCATCGTAATCAATTTGTCAATATCATTTTCTTCCTTAAGCTTCAAATCCTTTATTACCTTATTTTTCTCTTTTACAAGACCTTCGTAACTTGATTTTGTTAAAAGACTCTGTTTGACTAACTCATCATGTTTCTCTTTGACAACAGAAATTTCATCGATTTTAATTTCCAACCTTCTTTTATGTCATGTTCTTTTTGAGCTAATACCGCTTGAGTTTCTTTTTACTTACGTTCAAGTGTGTCATTTTCAATTGTACGGTCTTTGAAAGTCTTGTACTTCGCAAGCTCAACCTCTTTATCATGAAGTGCAACTAGATATCTATCTAAGGTTCTATTAGACTCCCCAAGAGTTCTGTTAGTTTCCTCAAGAGTAGATTTGCACTACTTCAATTCATGAGTAAGTGTTCTATTTGCGTTCTTTAATTGGTTTTGAATCTTTTTTGTTTTCATCAATATCACATTTTAAATTTGCAATTAAGTCAGCAATCACAACACGCTTATCTTCATGATCATCAACATTCTAGTCATCCTTGAATTCATTATTACACATATATAATGAATCAGGTGTGGTATTGCTATCAACCTTTTCCATCAAAGATGTATCATTAGTGTTGAGTTTCAATATCAAATACATTATATTCAGCAGTATATGGTACCTCAGCCATTGGTTCTGTGTCATAGGAAGGTCTGATATTCGTATCATCCCCAGAAGTGCTTTTGTCATTGCATTCATTCCTTGACATGCTGCTTTCATCTCCAGGTGTGTTGCTTTGATTCTCTAAACTTTGATCATTCCCTTTGTCAGATATAATCCCACTGCTATTTGTGTCTTCCGAACTAGCATTTGATGCTTTAACCTCTTGAATCTGCAACTTTCTTTCATTCAACCTTTTTAACCTATTTTGAATCTCTTGTTCATGACGTGCTCTTTCAACAATACATTGCTCAATGGAGTCCATGTTTTGAATTATTGTTTCCTTTAAGGTTTGAGCTTCCATGTTAGTGTAATCTTTGAAGTCTTTCCTTGTTTCCAGATCATATGAATTATAATTGGAAGGATCTAACACTTCTGAACGTATGAACATTTGAAACTGTGCATCGATCACTTTGAAGGTAGACTTAGAATCTTTCTCGTGAAGTGTTTCTTTGTTGAGTTGAGTTTCAAGGTTTTTGATGTTGTTATCTAACTCAAACTTGAATGTTCTTTCTTCTGCACCAAAGAGTCAGTGAAATGCTCGTGTAAAATCTAAGTACATTATGAAGTTGGGATTTGAGAGATGTTGAATTGTTGTTTTGAGTGCATGGAATTTGTTCATGTTGTTCTTTTTCAAAAGCTTTGCTTGCATTTGCAGTTGTTGTATCTCTTGTTCCTCTAAATCCGAACATGAAGATAAAGTATCTTTCAGTTCCATTTTGATCGGATGTGAAGTGAAAAATGATTTCTAAGATCTTAATCAGGTAAAGTGATGTTGTTGTAGATTGTTGTTGTATTTGAAGTACTTGAACTATTGTTAACGATTAATGAGCTAAAAGGACTATCGGTGAAAAATTTTGAACTTAGAATGATTAACGGTTGATTAAAACATAAACAAGGACTAACAGTTCAATTGAAATCCAATTTAAATGCTTAACGATTATTAATTAAAGTTCTAAGGACTAACGATGTAAAACAGTTTGAACTTTGAGGGTTAACTGTAGTTATATAACAAACAAAGGACGAATTGTGAAATTATCTTGGAGTCCAGGGACTAAAATTGTAAATTTCAAATTATAGTTTAATAAAGCAGTTTCCCTCCTTTTGTCAATTGTCTTCTTCATTTAAAGTTCTTAAGTAATGAACGAATGGTTTATATCTTCTCACGGACTCATGTCGTTATTATCGACCAAAAACAAATATGCCACGATGATCGTTGAAGGACCGCGATGCTAATGATACAAGTTAGAAGAGCCGCGAACAACCAAAACTCAAAACTCAAAAAACCCAAAACAAGTCGAAATGAACCAAAAACTTGTATGTTTCGCCTGAGAGAACCAAATCTTGTATATTTTTCCTAATGCAATGGTATGTTTCTCCTAATGCAATATGTATGTTTCGCCTAACAGTAAGTGTATGTTTCACTCAAGTCTGTTTTATGTTTCGCCTAGCATAGAACATGTATGTTTCACTCAAGCCGGTGGTATGTTTCGCCTAGCCTAAAACATGTATGTTTCGCTTGAATGAGGTTGTATGTTTTGCTCACCCATAAACAAAAACGTACTCTTGTGGTCCTTGTACCTTTTTGTCTATACCTCAACGAATAACACTAAAAAATTTGTCCTTGTCTTTGTCTTCAAACCGTGACTAATAAGCTATTAACTAAGCTAAAATAAGCTTGTAAGCCAATGGAATAAGCCACCAAAAACTAGTAACGAATAAGCTTTTAACATTATATCATTGAGAGGACAAGATTTTTGTTTGAAAATTAAGCTAAAACTAAAAACCTTGTAAATAAGCCATGACTAAATAAGCTCAAAATAAGCTATAAAAGTTGTTTTAAGCTCAAATAAGCCACGATACTATGCAACAGTAAGCTTCAAAATAGTTGAGAAAATAAGAAGATGGTTATTGCATTAAAAAGCCATGTTGAAATAGCATATGCATGAACCTGTTAAAATAATCATCGGTCACTTTTAAGTTGATGTTATTAAACTATATTTCAAAAAAAATATGTTATAATAACATATACATGAACCTGTTGAAATAATATAACATAATAAGTGTCCTTTGCTCTGATACCACTTGTAAGGATCGTTTATCTATTTAGTTGATGTTATTTGTGGTGTCAGGTGGCCGGCCGGAAAACAAGCCGACCACCATCATGGTGGTGGTGGTGGTGGTGGTGAGATCTAGAGAGAGAGAGGGTGGAAAGTAAATAGACTGTTTATTAGAAAAAGAAAGAAGGAAAACAATACACACTTAGCCACACCCATCATGGAGAGTCTTGAGGGGTATTTATAGGCTTATCACATCCTATCTATTACAACTTAACATGAATAGTCCCTACGTTATACGCTTTCTAAATAGTTAGTCTAATTCACGTGTAAGACGCCAACTTTACAAAATAGTAAGACTAACAGATACGTTATTTGGTAACACGCATTACCTCATGTCCTGATGATTCAACCTTTCCATTTTATGCTTGAATGCCTTCAGAAAAGCGCCCATCTATAGAAAAAAATAGTGAATATACTAATCCAAAAAGTTGAAAAAATCATTAACATATTTATTTTTGTAGCATTATGAGAGCCGAAACAGTTTGAAGGAAAATTTTGAAGGAAAATATAATTGTTATATGTTTAGAAATAAAATATATAGTTTTACCTTTGCATCCGTTGCATTAATGCTAGACGGTGACCTCTGCCCCTACCATTCCTGCTTGTTTATCCTGCTTCATGCTGGTTGAAAGCAGTTGTGGTCTTAGTTGCCAAATAATAAAGTAATTGTAAAAACGTTTAAATTTTTAAGAGCGGAACTAAAATGAACAAACATAGACAAAATTCAATATGTGGCTAGAGACATCTAATAAATCACTTAGAAATCCTGACATTAGGTCAAGGCTGGTTTGTAAGGAAGCATCAGTTATCGGCTAAAAATACCTAAACCATAACAGTTACTCTCATATAATATGTGTAGTCGTTAACTCTATAGATTAATTTTGGAAGTTTATTATAACCCTATTTTTCAATTAAATTAAAAATATATTGTATGAAAAGGATATGCTAAATAGTCGAGGGCTAACCTTGCGAGCCTCCAAACTGAAGCGTGACATTTATATCAGAATTATCAGCATCAACCCATTGTTAACTTAATTATCAGCACCAAGACCCTACAAAAGGAAATAATAAGTTAATTGAACATTGAAAAAGAAAATGATAGTCCTCATTTATGTCTACTTTCTTATTGCTTTTTAAGTTCTTTTTAGTTTGTTTTGTTTGTTTATTTTTTATCCTAAGTGCTTATTAGGTATAGGACTTGGTCTGTTTTTGCTTATTTAGGGGTCTAGTTACTTATTAAGCTTAAAAAGAAGCCTACTGCCATAACTAAGGTGCACAAAACTTCTTCTTCATCGAGCACTTTTTCTTGCTCTTGGGATACTTTGGGATCTCAACACTAAAGAGAGTGATCTGCAGATACATGATTGCATGAGATTTATTTCATCTCTATCATGCGGACTTTGTCTATAAATTTAAACTCACTGCGATCTAGTAAATGATGTGTGATCAGAACAAGTTCTAGAGCTACCTAAATTACAGCCACTCATATAACTTTTTATACACAATACCAATGTTCCAGACAAGGCGACAAAGACCATACATCATGACAGCCGTAACGACAGCTATAGACACATATGACTCTGCATTCAACCTTAACTAGAAAAGATAAAGGCAAAAGTTATATGGGTGTATCAAAGAGGATTACCTGTTTCATCTATGTTAGAAGGCGAACCTGACATTTAAGTCGGTATGTCAATTTTTTTGCTAGTTAAAATGTCAATCCGGTTGGATTTGCCTTACTAAGCGTATGCATTTTTTTATGTTTTTGGAAAAGCAATATATAAATTTTTTAAATTTTCTAGAAAATATCATTTGAAGTTTTGAAAAATTTCTTGCAAGGAACTTGTGGGTCCTTATAAATTATTTTTTCCTATTTGATACCCCTCTACACTTAAGTTGAACATTGCCCTCAATGTGAGAACTGATAAATATAGAAAATAGTGAAAATTAAGGGAAAACAGTACTTCTCGAGGTTTTTAAGTTCTTGTTGAATTATGAAGGTATGCGCTGAATGAATTGAAAAGCCAAGCACTGTGATATTCAACCACTTGTAATATTATACTCCATAGTATATAAGTTTCCCACGTGTAATAATGCCAACCACATTCTAGGCTCCACCTGCTTATTTAATCTTTTAAAATAGACATAACTATGAGAAAAAACAATAAATACAAAATCGCACTTTTGCATAGGCACCACAGTTGCACTTAGCGCATACAACAAGCCTTTAAACCCCTCGGTGTACCGAGTGGACAAGTTATACTCTCGTGAGGGTTTCCAGTGAACACACCCACAAAGTTCAAAACATTCTTTTTGGATGCAAAAATCGAGTAAGAAATACACGGGCACATGCACATCAAACTTATCAAACTGCAATATTTTTTTGATATATATATATATATACTTATAGTTTTTATATTATTATTATATTTATATTTATTTATATATACCCTCTTTATAGGTTTATTATTATTTACACTATAATATTATTTAAATAACTTGATTTAAGATCCTTAATGATACGTTCATGTTGAGGAATGATCCACTAGTAAACATTTGGTATGGTATTTTTGATATGTACTCACGGAATGGATATTCATTTATTTTTACCACGTGATAGCCCTTTTTTGATGTCTTAATAGGTCGGTCTTATTTAATTTTATTGTTAACGATGATAGGAGGCGGTGTTTGAATTTTTGGAGAATCATTACATTTTCCACTCCCGGTGAATGCGGCATTCACGTGCTTGATTTGAGCAGGAGGAGGAGGTGGGTCAATTTTATTGGGTGGTTCAGAAGGTATATTTTGAGACTTCGACCACTCATCTATTTTTCTTTCCATGTTTTTAATTTTAGTTTGGAAATTCTTTTCATTTTGCTTTATCTTTAAAATCATATCAATAACATTGTTCTTGAAAAACATATTTGTAACTCTTTGACCATCCAAGAATTTAGTGATTGATTTTTCAAGATCTGTTTTAGATTAAGGTTCTTGTTTGACGGTTTTAGACTTTTTTTTAGCTAAAACACTAGTGGTTTTACCATTGTCTCGATCAAAAAGATTATCATGAACGGTTCTCATGCTACAGATACGTATTTTGAAATCTTTAAGATCATTTTTCACATCATTGTTTAATTCTGTGAGCGATTTCTCAGAATCATTATGATCATGATGGTATTGGCGAGAGAACGAATTATGAGAATCTTGGTTTTGATAATCTTCAGATCGAATGTAATTTACTTCATGACGTTCAAACATCGATGTGTCATTGTTCTTAGAAGCATTTCCCTTTCTAAGCTCATTATATTTGTTACGTATATCTTGCAATTCTTCATTTAAGTTTTTAATTTGAGAATCCATAGCCTTCAATTTTTCAATAAATCGATAATTATCAGTATTCCTATCAATTTCATCTGTGAAAGAAATAGATTTTTGATGATGATCGTTTTGAGATTTAGTGGACCAATTAAGGTTGAAAAGGACTTTGTCCTCAAATGAAATTACATAAGCAAATAAAACAAACAATACACTTAAAAGTAGAAAATATCTTCCAGCAAGCAATCCAACAGCAGCATTCTTCAAAACATAATCATCAAAAAATAGAATATAACAAGTGTTGCATTCCTAGAAACCAGTTCCAGCCTAAAACTAGTTAACCCAAGCACTAGAAATTATATATAAATAACTCATAGATAGCTTGATTTGATCAGCTCATCCACCATCTTCTTGTAATACACATCACTTCTAATAACAAGACCCCAAATACTAGCAGCTTTTTCCACATCAAAAGTAACTTTTAAGAAAGGACACTTAAGATTCAATTTAACAATATCCACAATGCATTTAAAAATAGCATCCTCTGATCTAAACACTTGATTAACTCTCCTAACATTCCTTACCTACCACAAATAATACACAGTAGCACCCAACACTAGTCTTTGATTGACACTCCATATAGTATTTGTAGCATGTTTTTGGACAATACCATAGATAATACTTGCCTATTCATTACTTATATTTTCCATCATAGCCATATCCTTTAATATTTCCTAAAGCCTTCTTGAAAAAGGGTGATAACGCCCAAATTATACATGTTTCTATGGCGTTATTTATGTATATTTTATCATTTCTCATAAACTTTTGATACTTAATTAAGCTTGAGTTGCTTATAGGTTCACTTGAAGACTCTAGAGACCCAAGCTCAAGAATCTATACACTTTTGAAGAAAATAGAAGAAAAGAAGAAGATTTCTAGTTAAATTGCAAGAAAACCGCCACACTTGTTACTAAGTGCGCCACACTTTCATCTAAAGCCCAAAAACCGCCGCACTTACAACATTGTGCGCAACATTGTTCCAAAGATTGAAGAATTAAAGTCCATTAAATGCACCTGCATTAACTCCTCAAAACCGCCTCACTTATTTGTAAGTGCGCCGCACTTCCAGTCAGCACCATTAAATGATATCGCATTAACACCCAAAGTTCACCGCACTTTTTTGTAAGTGCGCCGCACTTTGCCCAAAAATCTGCCTATAAATTAAGGACGAATTTTCTCAATTTCATCATCCCATCCTATCTATTTCTCTCTACTCTTTACCACACACTTCCCTCCTTTTAACCCAAAACACACAAGAGACATCCTCTTTGGATAGAAAGAATCTACGATCAAGAACGAAGAAGTTTTCCTATCTAGTTGTTGAAATAATGGAAGTCTATGTAAAGTATGCTTTTGTTATAAACTCCTTAGCTATGAGAGGCTAAATCTCTCATGATATCGCGTAGTCCCTCGTTATCGTAATGAAATACGTGTTTTGTATGATCTTGATCGCTTTACTTCTTAAGTTACTATTGCAACTTACGTTATATCTCCACTCTTATCTATTTTTCTTATCAACTTTAAAGATTTATATAATCATAAAGTTATAGGTCAAAAGACCGTTATGATCTATGTGGTTGTTTAAAGATTTGGTCTCGGTCTTTAACGTTTGCGCTGAGGAATTTCCACTTTGTAAAAGTGATAACAAAATAACTTTGATATAATTGTAACTGGATTATTTTGAGTGACACATTTGGTCTAGTTAACTAAATATAAGTCTTAAGTTAAACCAAGTTGATTTGTGGAAAACGTTTTCTGACAAGAATCGCCTTTATAAATTAACGTCCATCTTCGTGGGATCTCAAAATCAATTTTCAACACTTATAAATTATTTTTAACTATCCAAGCAGTCTTCTTTATTATCATTGGTAAAACTCAATTTATTTCCAAAATTGTTAAAGTTTATTTTCTTTCTGATTATACGATCACTACTCTAATCCCTGTGGAACGACCATTGGTCTTACCTAAACAGATTTAATACTATATACTGTGGGTTATACTTTTACCCGCGTGTTTCTATATAATTATCCGGTATTTTTTGCGTCTTATAAATATAAAGCTTTTGAAATACATCAAAGTTTTTGGCGCCGTTGCCGGGGATTTCTTAGTTGTTCTGTAATCAAACTCTAGAAAATTTCTTTAACTCCCCCCTCTTTTTCCAAATCGCCGTCCAGTTTTCTGGCAAACTGACCCTGAACAATTTCTTCTTTGGATGCATGTACGTGCTCCTAATTTTGAACTTGTTGAACCGTTACTTGAACCTGAACATACTCTGAATCGAAGACGTCGTCGACGAAACAGAAATGTTCCATTCGATCAAAGAAACAATCCACCTAAAAACTCAAGAATTGTCTATCCACCAATTCTCAATCTCAACCACTTCCATCACTTTCTAGTTACTCTTGAAATTTTTTTCCAATAGATGATGACCCTGTGGCGTGCTGACGTGTTGGTGCTCACTCTCGATTCTTTCAATCACTCTTCCTGAAATCTGTAACAATTTGCTATCCAAAGGTAACACTTGACTCTTATTAAAGGAACCATTTGATGTAGAACTAAAACCGATCCTCATAAAACACATTCACGAATTTTATAGATCTGCGATATGTTTTTTAAATACAGTACGATACCAAAAATGAAAGACCATCCGCCTAATGTTGTTTATACACCTAATTTTTCGCATTATAGTAGCAGAAGCTAATATGGGGTATTACTTCATAGTACAACAGTCATAATCATATAAAACGACTCAAAAGAGACGTTGTTCAAAAGATATATTATCATTCATTTAAAATCAGGAGTTTTACAAAGGCAAGGTCCTCAAAATATAGTTACATATATGTGAAATGATAACACGTTCTAGCCATCTCAGTCCATTGCCACTAACGTGCCATATTGCCATAAGTTGCTCAATTACCTGAGATAAACATGCTAAAAAGTCAACACAATGGTTGAGTGAAATTCATAGGTTTGAAATGTAATAGTTGAATACAAGTCATCATAAGTAATTCTTATAAAAGCAGTGTTATAGTAATGCGTTATAGTGTGATATTGGGTTACGTTGTTATATACTCGTTATTTGTAATAATTGCAACGAATACAATTATCATGGAAAAATGGTATTGCATTTATAATGTATTATTGTGTCAAAACTCATGGCACACAAACTGACTGGTGTATATGTATATACCCAAATTGATGTGATATATATATAGAGAGATAATGGCCCTCGGTGTAGGTAATTGTCATATACCTATGAAATTCAAATATAGTGTGTTTGGTTACCTATCCGGCTAACACAAACAGGATTCGTCAATCCTGATATATCTATCCACAATATTCGCGTTCACTCGTAAGTAATTAATGGTCCATGATAATGAGGGACTTTTGGCATAAAGTGATTTAGACATTAATTGTAATGGTATATTAGGATAGCATATAATCTGGAAAATACGTGTATTCATAATTTATAGCATGTATCCCCCTCACGGGTTTATAAAACATTAAAGAGATTTAAAAGCGAGGCTATGAACTCACCTTATGTAATATTCCGTATTTTCAGGTCATTTTCGACGTCATCTATTTTACGAGTTATTTTTTTTTCGTATGCGTTCGCTTTTAATATTAAGTATCAGGTTAAATCGCGTAAACTTTTGGTTTTAATAGTTTAATATTGTTATGAGTTTGATTGGGGAGTTTGGAATTATTGTATCACCGTTTGGGCCATCATAATTCAGAAGTCATTCAGTAAACGTTTAAGGAGCTATGGCACTTTAAATCGTAAACCCAACAACTCAGTCACAACGTAACACCAAGATGAAACCCCTTAATATAAGCCCCTATTTTGTGGTACGATAAGGATCGGAAAGATGGATATTTAAAAGCATATCGATGATGAATTATATAATGCAGTTATAAACACAATTGTTTTAAGAGTTTGCTCAATAATTGAAATGATAACACATAAGCGTTAATTAAAGTATGTCTTGATAAGGTTTTGGAACATTATTTTTATACTTTTTCCAAAATTTTCATTTTAGACCCTTAGGAATGAAAAATGGCAAAATATACCCTTAGAGTTTTCACTTTTACAAGTTTGGCGCTTCTAGTTTAAAAGATGTACAAAGTAAACCTTATACTTTGTAAAGTGACATAATAGACCCTTATAGTTATAAATTTGATGAAATGACATTTTTAGTCCCTTTAGTTATAAGTTTCAGAAAGTTACGATATATACCCCTTGCATGAATAATGTTTATAAAACAGGTCCAAATTTACATGCAAGCTTATTTTAACATTCCAAAAGATAGTTACAGGTTATAGCTTATTAATATAAGCTAAAATAAGACGTTTTAACATGACGAAAGTTTAAAATAATAATTCGTTAAGCCAAAAATTGAAACGGGTCAAATTAGGGTTTTTAAATGAAAACGCTTAGGTTTTTAATTCAAATTCTTTCAAAAATCAATAAAGTTGTTATATTGACATTATTTAAGATAGATTATAACAACATTTAACCATTATAACATTTAGATTAAAGAAAAACATAAAATTAAGGTTTATGGGTTCGGTTTTGGATCAAAATGGGAAAACGCCTAGATTTTTAGATTAAAAGCTTTAAAAAAATGTGTCATAGCATGATCATAATGAAACATTATTTTAGTGTAAGATCAGGATTTTGAATCATAAGAAACCTGGGTTTGGAGCTTGAGACTTAAAAAATGGGTGTTTGGGTCCATTTTGCTACTCGAACGCCTAGAAATGGTTCTTCGGTTTTCAAGGCTTCAATCCTTCCTCTTGATTATTGTTCTTGGACTTTCTTATAATCTTAAGAGTAGAGATTTTCTGCTATTGTGGGTTATAGAAGAAGATGTGTTGGTGTGATTGAAATAAGAGGGTGTGAACCCCCTTTATATCGGTGCGAGTCTTGGAGGGTCCAAAATAAAGAGGTGAGGTGTCAGTTTCTTTCTAGCTGATTATAGAATCTAGAATTATGTAGGAGGTCCTAATGGTAGTAGATAGTGGTTTGATGTGAGGTGGGTTTAATGGTTGTTTGGTGTGTCTGGACAGCCTTATGCTCCCAGGGAGTAATGAGGTTGCGGTTCTTAACCAAAGAAATTGAATACATATTTGTGTGAGATGCTTGTAAGCTAGTTAGATGTGAGAGTGCTTAGTCATTGAGGTGCTTGTTTTTAATATGGAACTTTAAAACGGGTCTAAATGAGAAATAGGTGTACGCAGTTTACGTAGGAGCTCATAAGGATTTTTAAGCTTTGCATTTCAGTAAAACATTGTGATATAATGAATAGATATTTGATCACAAGACATGTTTTAAAGGATTTTTAAACAAGAATGTGATAGGTGGTTTCGGGGTTTAAAAATGGGTGAAAATGAAAGTAAACCAGGTCCATTAGTATTGAAATAGGGTTCGTTTAGGGTTTTCTAGGTTTAATTCTTGTACATTGTTGTTATAATGATGAAAAGATGATGGAATGTGATTTGTAATGTTGTAATTTGAATAATTACAATTGATTTGAGTGGTGATTGAAGGTTTAACGAACGGCAGCTTACACAAATAAGAGACCACAGTACACGTATTACTATTAAGCTCGGGATAGGGTTTTTACTTGGATTTCTATAAATTTTCAGAATGAGAATTAATATGGATTGTAAATGAAGTGCATGAATTGTTTGTAACTTATACTTAAGAGATTGTACAGAATTCCTTAGGAAAACATAGGTAAAACTGCTATTTTGGATATCGTGCATTAATGACTTGTACATTATGCTTTAAAGGACTTGTACCTTATTTTGGAGGGAATTCATATTCAAATGAGATGTTATATTACTTGTACTTGAGCTTTGATCACTTGTACATTCGTATTGGATGTCTATAGTACCCAAAATTAGGGTTTAGGCATAAACATTAACGGTTTATGTTCATTTGATATTAATGTCAAGAAATCTACGTTAAATGAATAAAGTATGTGATAAAATAGATATTAGGTCATTGACTTGACATGTTATGATGTTTTCTTGACATATATGATTGTCATAGGTAGGTTGCGTTGCATAATAAGAGATTAAAGCAAAAATTTCCCCGTGAAAAAGTGATATATTATATAACAGAGAGATATTACATTGGTGAAAATTTCGGGTTGTTATATGCAGGGAATCGAACCCCGTGCCTCTCGCATGCAATGCGAGCGCTCTACCATATGATCTACACTCCCATTTGGCAATTGCAGTCAAGGTAAAAATGCAACCAGGACCTAAACCTAATGTGCAAGCAGTCAAGGTAAAATTGCAACCAGGACCTAAATGAATTCATGTTCTAATGCAAGTGTTAAAGTTACTAGATGAGTAATATTAATGTATGATAACACTTGAACAACACCGATAATATACTTGGCAGCACTATCTTCTTTTAAAACCCAATAGCAAGTAGATCAAAAGCAGCATTAACATTATGAGATTACTACTAGCATCATAAAAAGTCTTGCATTAGCAACATCAAAGTAAGTATTACTTAGTGCAGAAGCATTTCAAAAGTATGACTGAGCTTAAATTAAAAGACTTACAAGCATATGCTCCTTCTTGCTATCATAATCCATACTACGAACATGGGAATACTCAAGTGAATTTGTTTTCCTGTAAAGAAACAAACAAAGATGTTTTTAGAACTTCCATGACCATCTTTGGTTGCAACAATAAACTCATTTGTTCCTTCATTTAGATGCCTGATAACAGTTCTAGAAAAATTATGAAATTCGTCTTAAAAGACACAACCAATGTATGCTGGAGCTTATTGCATAATCAAACGTGGCAAAAAACTCAAGAACAGAATCGGATCATACTTCATTGTCCTCAAGTCCCAGAACTGGATAGATGATTCAGAAGTTGATGCAACAACATTCACATCGTGGGGATCCCATGCTCCACCTGATAGATGATGAAGCATCCTAGCTGACTCCTAAGATTGTACCTGCATATTGAAATATAGAATAATGAGAACTTGAACCATATATTATGAATCTGTTTCAAACATGAAAAATCAATGATAATGTTTGAAACTTCAAATGCAATTACAGATATAATTCTGTGGTTGCACTAACTATTAGCTAAAACGGTAGAGCTACCAATACGTGAATAAGAAAATGAAGTCTAGATAGTTGTCTAGAGATCTTACTCTCTTATACCTATGCGCTCTTCTTTGAAAAATCTAAGCTCCAAAGAAAGATGCTTTGCTCATCGATACTGATCAATTACATGTCTTTCTAGATGCACGCTAAAGCACACTGCCAGTATATTCTTTTATCAGATAATGATTCATGGAAAATATATAAGTAGCACATACAAAGGAAGAAGACCATCAGCCAATTTCATACTAGAGTAAGTTGATAATTCTGATCAACGCATGATCATTACTAGGTCGGTGTAGTACGCCATAACTGAAAAGATTCAATAATCAACTTGATCCTTTCTGTACTTTTTAAATTAGACTTAAATAAAAGTTTCATTAAGACAACTAGCCTTCTAGCCACTAACCTTCTAACTGACTCTAAGTCCTTTTGAAAAACTCAATATGGTAAGGTTTATGATGTAATGCAGCTTGAGTTGAGCTGAGTACAAACTAGTATAGTACACAGCTAAACATACACTAAAGAAACACCTAACAGCTAACACACAATTCAATAGAGAACCTATGCAGTAGAAGCAACGCCGTAATGTTTACAAAACCCCCTAAAGTTTTCTTGAACTCTTGTGTGAGTGTCAATTTTCAAACAAGAAGATACTGAATAAATTTGACGGTTGCAAGATTCTTTAAGGTACCTACGTAATCAAAACCAGTTGTATCTACACCAGCTTTCTAATGTCCATATATAAAATAAGAGTATCTAATGTATATATAAGATTAAATGTCATGGATGTTCCTTTACAAAAACTTCAAAACCAAGTAGGACACAGAAATAGACTTATAGTTTTTTGAGATGAAGTATTATAAGTATAATCATAAATAAGCCATGGCTACGTATAATAACAAAACAAAGTGAAAAAGCCTTTACAGAAACATAACTCACCACTTAATTGACTTGGTTGTTGCTCTACTGATGAAATAACTTGTATGGCTGCTTACTTGGCGTGCAACACCATTCTCACTTTAATTAAATCAATTTGTGGCAATAACAATGTACATAAAACTATTATCATTTTTTTCTTATCTTAGTCAACAATATTTAAACATCGAGTGCCAATGCTGAGCTCAGTTTCCAATTTGGCGTCAAGAAGATCACGATTCCATACTTAATCATGAATAATCTCCAACACCTATTAATTCACAAGTTTTCGGATAGTTTATAAACCAAGCAGCATTAATCTAAGTACAGTTCATATACAGCTCAAATTTTGGGTTCAGAACAAGCTCTTCTCCGTGAATGTCTGAATATGCCTCGCACGCCCATGAAGCATGTGCATCTGCCAGAACCCTGACACCATCACAAGCATATAAGGTTTAACTTTAAGTATGACAGTACAAATATATCTAAGCATATATTGCATAATATACATGCTATAAAACAACACATAAGCAGGGTTGAATTACCGTTGTTTTCTTATAAACGAGTTCCATAAATGCATCATGTGCTTCTCATATTGAGTAACATCTATAAAGTCATCAAGCATCTGAAATATATCAAAAGTAAATATGATTATATGTTTTTCATAATTTGATAATTAGTTAGTAAGTTTAGAGTAAAAGACAAAAATGCTCTATGTAATCTGTTTAGCGATTCATTTTGCATATTTAACAAAATTTTGATTCATCATGGTTTACTTACTCTATCATTTTATTCATTTAACATTTACAAAATAATACCTGAAACCGGCTATGCAAAGTTTGACCCCGGTTTGAGTTAACTTTTAGTCAAATATTGTCATTTTAATCCACAGTGTGTATTCCACATCAGATTTGCTTTTATAAAAGTCAAAATCATTAACACGTCAAAAGATCAGAAAGAATGAATATTTGATAATAAATCCTCACACGTCAAAAGATCAAGGTTTTAAAGGCTTAATGGTGAAGTGTCATTCACAAACGTGCCCTTTTTATACATGATCCAGTCTCCGGCTATTTCCATGACCATCTCTCTTATTCTAACAGTTATAATCACTATTATTATGCCAATCAATAATATTGTTGTTTGATTGATTACTAGTTTAAACACTAATACTTACTCTATATTTAAAGTGATTATGTTGCTATGAGCATGCTCTTGTTCACGTTTGACTAGGCCAATCATTGGTGGGTCGGGTTTTTATATCAGGTCTATGATGGGTTGGGTTAGAGTAGAGACTGGATAAATAATATGATAAAAAATTATTAAATAAAATTTCACTTGTATAAATACCTTCTATACCAGGTTTCATGGTTTAAAATGAAGCAAAACTTAGTATGTTGTGCAAAATGAATCATTAAAGAGAGTATATACAGCATTTTTGTCTTTTACCCGTAAGTTTAAGAGTGAAACAGAACATACTCTTTGGTCTTCAAGATCAGCAACATCATCATCTTCATCTTTACTGTCTTCTTCAGCCACCACTTGCTCTAATGCCATTGGCTAAAAAAAAGAGTATATGTACAAAAATAAGATTTAGGGGACTGAATGGTAGACATGGATTTTACAAAAAAAACAAGAACAGATACATGATTCTTTTGTTGTGTGTTTCTTCAAAATCCCAAACCAAGCTTATTAGCTTATTTCCTTCTTAAAAGAGATAACATCTTCTACCATAAGCTTAACCAAACACCTTAAAAGTTCTTAATATATTTTAAAATCTATCATGTCATAATAAGCTTATATAAGCCCCCAAAAAAACAAAATAAGCCACAAAAAATGAGCTTATAAAACATAAGCTGAAAACCAAATAAGTCATAAGTCTGCTATATAAGCCGAAACAAACAATTATACCAATATAATCTGGTCAAGCATTTTATCAAGCAGTTGGTATACCAATATAATATGGTCAAGCATTTTATACATCCTGCCTTTCATTAATGAAAATATAAATAAATGGAAATAAATAAATAAACAAAACGAGACCTGAGTAACATCATCAGCGATGTTAAGATCGTCCTCTCCTTCATCATCAGGGTTGACTTGTTCTTGAGATTGTTGTTTAGTAAAAACAGATTTACGCACCATGTCTTCTTCTCTTAGTAATTGATATCTCGTTGAACTAAGTGAGTAGATCTATTTTGTGGAAATTGGTTAGGGTTTGTTTGGTTTATTTTGTGGAAATGAGTAAGTAGATCTATTTTATGGGAGTGGTGAGGGCTGTAGTGTGTGATTTTAGGGAATAGGTTTTGTCTTTAAAATTTTGGTGAATTTTGGTGAAAGCGGCAAGTCAAAAAAATTTGGTTAATTTTGGTGTATGGCAAATGAAATTTTAGTATCCTACTAAAATATTTTATGAATATAAGTCATATATAGATGACATTTGGTATCACTTAATCATTTTAGTAACACACTAAACTTTAGACACACATATTAACTTACGTGACCATATGTATCGAATTTTGGTTACACTTAATCATGTATGTCTATGGTTTAGTTTGACCATAATATCAATTTGGTCACCCTGTTTTCACGTGTGTACATATATTTGTCCAACTTTTACAAATGTTACGGTGACTAATTCTTCAAACCTTACTTTTTCAGTTGTCACAAAACATTTCAAATTCATAAGTGGCTAAATATTAAGCAAAAAATAGCATTTCACTTTTTAAAGAATGTAGACAAACTTGACTATCTGATTTAGCCACATACACAATTACTTCATGTACCAAATTGGTATTTTTGGTCACACTGTTCAATTGTGTGACATATATTTGTCACATATGTATATATATAGTGTGACTAATGTTTTAAACTTATTTGTATCTGTCACACGTCCCAAATTATAAGTGACTAAATAATCAATAAAAAATTACCAGTTAGCTCTAGTCACATAAATATTCAAATATGTGACAATGAAATTCCAAAATGGCCATACAAAATGAGTTCAAGTGTGGATGTTTATTTTATTCTGGTACATTTAGTCACATAAATATCTGACTGTGTGGTCGTTCAAAAAACAACATGTGTGACGAAATCCCATATTTGTACTAGTGAGTGCCACTAGTGTGGAAAGGTTGGACATAAGGCAAGGTATTGCAAGGAGAAGAGTGTTGCTACGGGTACTAACGCTCATCCTATTTGGACTTGTTATGATTGTGGTGAGCAAGGTCATACTAGGAACCGATGTCCGAAGAAGGTGAAGCAAGAAGAAGTTGGAGAAGTTCGTGGTCGAGCTTATACTATTAAGGACGCTGAGCCGAAGGGTCTGAATGTGGTTACTGGTATGTTTCTGCTAAATAACCGATATGCTTCTGTTTTATTTGTTTTAGGTTCCGATAGAAGTTTTGTGAACACTAGATTTAGTTTATTGCTCGATATCAAACCGATTAAAATAGAGGATAGTTATGAAGTAGAGTTAACTGATAGAAGGATAGTTAGTACGAACACTATTTTGAAAGGTTGCACTTTGAGTTTAGTGAACCATATTTTTAAAATCGATCTTATGCCGATTGAGCTTGGTACGTTTGACGTCATCATCGGTATGGATTGGCTTGTCAAGCATGATGCCGTTATCATCTATGGCAAGAAAGTTGTTTGTATATCGAATGGGAATAAAACGTTGATAATTGAAGGTGACAAAGGTGGATCTCGATTGAAGATTATTTCGGTGTATCAGGTTGGCCCGAATAAGTACGGGGTGAAGAGCAAGTGTTGATCCATTGTGGATATGATATTTAGTATGTGCACAGCGGTATTGAGGCTCGTCTCTGTGTCTATTGAGTCTATGCTGCTGACAGTGTGATAGGAAGATGACTAATGAAGTCTGAGGCGATGAGAGAGTGTGCCGTGTAATTGGAGAGGGTCATCACACAAGGTTTTAGGACTTTTCGAGGACTAGTATACTGCAAAGGAGCTACGTTCCACTGACAGCGAAGACTTGATCTACCGGCGCGCCGAGGCAAGTAGAGTTTCGAATTGATCTAGTACCGAGGGCCGCACCTGTTGCGCGTGCACCGTATAGATTGGCACCGTCTGAGATGAAGAGTTGTCGGTATAATTACAAGAGCTGTTGGAGAAAAGATTTATTCATCCGAGTTCATCACCGTAGGGAGCACCGATGTTGTTTGTGAAAAAGAAAGATGGATCTTTCAGGATGTGTACAGATTATCGCGAGTTAAACAAGTTAACTGTCAAGAATCGTTATCCTCTTCCGAGAATTGATGATTTATTTGATCAGTTGCAAGGTTCTAGCGTGTATTCTAAGATCAATCTGCAATCAGGATATCACCAGTTACGCATTAAAGATGAAGACCATTTCCGATTACCTGCGAAAAAAAAAAATAAAAAAATTTAGAACTCGGTATGGTTACTTTGAGTTCTAAGTAATGCCGTTTGGATTGACTAATGCGCATGCTGTGTTTATGGACTTGATGAACCGAATTAAGCCAAGCCATGTTCTTGATAAGTTAGTTTATAGTGTTTCATTGAATGAATTTTGGTTTATTTCCAAGAAAAGAAGAACATGGAATCATTGAAGACTATTCTAGAGCTGCTGAGAAGAGAATTGTACCTAAGTTTTCGAAGTGTATTTAGTTGCTAGACTTTCGGTACAATATTCTAGGCATGTGATTATCATAGTGGTGTTTATATTGATCCTGCAAAAGATCGAAGCCAATAACGAGTGGGCTGCACCAAGACGCCGACGGAGGGTGAGGCAATTTCCATGGATGGTTGTGTATTATCGAGGTTTTGATGTTTTCTTTGATTTCTAACCACTGACTAAAGTTTTTACTCAGAAAAATAAGAAATACGAGTGGGGAAAAGAAGAAGAAGAAGCTTTTTAAACGTTGAAGCAGAAGTTGTGTAGTGCATCGATCTTAGCGTTGCCCGAGGGAACGTAAGATTTCATGGTGTATTGTGACGCATCTCTTAAGGGTTATGGAGCCGTGTTGATGCAAAAAGAAAAAGTGATAGCGTATGCTTCTAGACAATTGAAGGTCTATGAAGAAAATTACACTACTCACGATTTGGAGTTAGGAGCCGTTATTTTCGCTCTTAGATTATGGAGACATTATTTGTATGGGACGAAGTGTGTGGTTTTCACCGATCACAAGAGCCTACGATATATCCTAAATCAGAAAGAGTTAAACTTGAGACAACGAAGGTGGATTGAGTTGTTGAGTGATTATGATTGTGAAATTCGGTATCATCCTGGAAAAGCGAATGTGGTGCTGACCCTTAAGTCGGTATGGAAGGGGGGGGAAATTTTAATAGGGGGGGGGGAAAAGATTTTGCGTGTTCGAGCTTTGATGATGACTGTTCACAATGATTTACAGAAGCAGATTCGTGAAGCTCAAGAAGAAGCCATGAAGAGAAAGAATGTAAAAGCAGAAATTTTAGGGTGATTGATTAAGTCGATATTTGAATTTTGCCTTGATGGAACACGTTGTTTTGAGAAACGTGTTTGGTTGCCGTGATACGGTGGATTGAGAGGTTTGGTTATGCATAAGTCGCATAAGTCTAAGTATTCTATCCATCCGAGATCGGATAAGCTGTATCAAGATTTCAAGTTGTTGTATTGGTGGCCGAATATGAATGCGGATATTGCCACGTATGTTAGTAAGTGTTTGACTTGTGCGAAAGTTAAGGCCGAGCATTAAAAGCCGTTTGGGTTGCTGCAATAACCTGAGATTCTTGTTTGGAAGTGGGAAAGGATTACTATGGATTTTGTGATTGGATTGCCGAGAATGCCATGTGGGTATGACACGATTTGGGTTATTTTTGACCGACTGGCCAATCAGCTCATTTCCTGCCTATGAAGAAAATAGATAGTATGGAGAAACTCACACGACTGTACTTGAAGGAAATAGTGTGTAGGCATGGTGTACCTGTTTCGATCATTTCGGATCGAGATAGCCATTTTACGTCAAATTTCTAGAGATCGCTTCAGAAGGCGTTGGGGACAAATTTGGATATGAGTACTGCTTACCGCCCTCAAATGAATGGTTAAAATGAAAGGACAATAAAAACGCTGGAAGATATGTTGCGTGCCTGTGTGATTGACTTTGGAAATAGTTGGGATCACCATTTGCCATTGGTCGAGTTCTCATATAACAATAGTTATCACGCCATTAACAAGGGCGCTCCATAATGAAGCTTTGTACGGAAGAAAGTGTAGATCACCTGTATGCTGGAGTGAGGTTGGGGATAGCCAACTCACCGGTCCAGAGTTGATCCGCGATACGACTGAGAAGATTGTCCTGTAGCTTATACGTTGGAGTTGCCTGAAGAATTAAAGGGAATTCATAGTACTTTTCATGTTTCGAATCTTAAGAAGTGTTTAGAGGAAGGTGATGTTATAGTTCCGATAGAAGAAATTTAACTTGATGATAATTTGGCAGATAGATTGAGGAACCGGTTAGAGAGTTGATTAGTAAAGCGGTTAAGCGACTTAAGTAGAGTCGGATACCTATAGTTAAAGTTCGTTGGAATTCGCAAAGAGGTCTAGAATTTACTTGGGAATGTAAGAATCGGATTATAAAGAAGTACCCTTATCCCGTTACAAGTAAGGACAAAGCGGAGAGAGTGGATGAGACGAGCTGAGTGCCGGGACGTCACTCCCTAAAGGTGGGGAGAATGTTAACCCAACCCAGTTTTAAGGGTCAACGTCCTATCCCGCTATCCTAAAGATAGTTATTTTAATTAAAAGGGTAAATAATTATAGTCGTTTAGTGCCCGAATGGTGGTTGATTAGAAATTTCGCCATGAATTTGTGTGAATTTTCATTTTCGGGTGATTTAGTTTTCCTATTGTTTTTTAGCACTTAATAAAAGTCAGAAAAAGATTATTTTATTGCTCCGAGAGGCGTAATATATGGTAATTTGTTATTTTTTTGTCCGTTTCCCGAGTTTTAGTAAAAAACCGGTTTTAAAAGGTCGTGTTTTACGAGGTTTTAAACATTTTATAAAAGGGGTTTAAAACATATTTAGTGCACGGTAATTTAAAAATATTTAAAAATCAAAAACTGGTGTGACTCCGTGTTTTTGGTCCGAATGTTATTTATTTAAAAAAGGATGAACATGGGTAATGTAATTTAAAATAGATTAAAGAAGAAGGACTAAACTTTCAATTTCCCAAAATTCTTTTCTAGTAAATAGAACTCCATACACACTACAATTTTCTCTTTTATGAAATAATCATACTCCTCACCTCCTCCTAGTCTCATTAACGGCCACCCAACAAACACACAATTTTGTACTTTTTCGACATAACAATTAAATCCCGATTATACCTCTTTTAATCCTTTCAATCCTCTACAATCCACCAGACAAACCTCACATCAAGAGTATTAAAGAAGTTGGGTTTTTTGGTCAATTTCTATTGATTTGGTGTATAAGGAAGTGTTTCTAGTTGTTAGATTAGTGTTATTTTGAAGTGGTTTTGATTTAAAAAGAGTTTTGGTGGTCATTGTTTCGTCCCAATTCTAAGCAACAAGGAGGAAGCGAAGTTGAGTCTTGTTATTGCTTTTTGAGCACTTGTTTATGTTTATGTCTTGATTTATTTGATGATTATTACATGTATGCAATTGTAGCTAGTTGATTCAAGTGCAAAATGGGTTTGAAAGTATTTCAAGTCTGAACATATGTTTGATGGTTTTAGTACATGTTTTTAGGCTAGTTAAACATGTTAGAATGGTTGGATTTTGGTAAAAACAAGTTTTGATATGACTTTGTGTTAACTTTTGTTGACCAAAAAGTTTGACTTGACCATAACATGTCGAGAAATTTCTAAAATCTAAATTAGGCTTATGAATATGATAAAGGATGTTCTAAGGTCCGTTTTGATATAAGGTATGCCTTTATTTAACCCTAAAAACAAAGATTTACGCCGAGTCAAGTTTTGAAGTTATTTTCGGGTAATAAGCACTACGAAGATGGACTTTTTGAAAGTCAACACATTCTATGACTTGGAATATAGTTTTTCTAACAAGCCAAAGTAATTCGTAATGTTAGTTAAACTAAGATGAAATAATAAGTTTGGGTTAAATTATCTTTACTTTCGGCAAGCTTACTGAAAATGGAAACTTTAATAAAAATGATATAATATTGTTAAGTAAGTTAAAGCGAAATATTTTGCGTCGCACTTGGAAATTCAAGTTTATGATTGTTAAACGTAATGTTATATATATATATAATATAATATATTATATATATATATATATCATATAATAAGTATATTATAATATATATAATTATATATAGTAATATTTATACTATATATACAGATTTTTAGTCACGTGCCGTTATATATGTACTATATAGGTCGCGGTCGAGATGTGATGTTTATTGCGCTTGTTGATTGATTGATTGAATTGGATCATTTGCTTAAGGGTGAGTTCATAGCCTCGCATTAAATCCTTTTAAATGTTTTTAAACCCGCGAGGGGATTCATGTTTGTTTTATATAAATCGAACACATATGATTTTATGGTATGCTGGACCCGATTATGAGATTGTTTCCGCATAAGTTGCTATTGTCGAAGTCCCTTATTTCATGAACTGTTAATTGCCTTGTTGTGAGGTAAACGCTAATGCATTAAATAGATTATTGGGTTTGACAACCCTATCCGGGGTTTGAATCCTTATGACCACCCTGTCAAACGGACATTTTGTTATTATAAATTAGTAGGTATATGACAATAATACCTTGTTTGGGGCACCTTTTAGCATATGAAATTCCATATGTTTTGTTAACGTTCGGTGTCATGAGCTTATTGCGTAAAACAAAAGAAGTTGCTAAAACATGCCTTGTAGCTTTATTTTCCCAGAACAATAATGTGTTCAAAGGTTTTTACTTATTGATTAAATTAAACTCTATGAATTTCACTCAACTTTGTTGTTGATGTTTTAAACATGTTTTATCCCAGGTAACCAAGGCTGAAGGCAACGATGGCGTGGAGGTGTCGTGCGTGTGGTGATGGATTTTATGGAAAGACTTCTTGTGTGTTCTGGTCTTTCAAAAACAATATCTCATGTGGTGTTTAAAACAATGTCTTTTATTTGAAAACAATATGTTTTTCATGGTTTGTAATAGACGGTGGTTACGATTCTGTGGGACCTAAACGCACTTTTAACTCTGAATAATTTTGGAACACATGTTTGGTAAACGTCTTATTTGAGTCGTTTTCTATTATCGTGGTGACGGATGCTATGTAGTAACACCAAATTGCTAATTTCCGCTGCGCAATCCGATGCCCCTTGGGGCGGGTGTTACAGGATGTCAAAGAAGTAGGACTGGACTGCAATGTCATCAGCAAAAACCGAGTACATGGCGTTATCTGCAAGTTGTACTCAAGTAATGTGGATGAGAACACAGCTTAAGGATTATGGCTTCAACTACAACAAAATACCATTGTATTGCGACTCTCAGTCAGCCATAGCAATCTCATGCAACCCCGTACAGCACTCCCGTACCAAGCACATCCATACTCGATATCATTTTATCAAGGAATAGGTTGAAAACGGTATAATTGAATTGTATTTTATCTGAACTAAATACCAATTAGCTGATATGTTTACTAAAGCCTTACCCGAAGATAGGTTTCACTATCTAGTCAGACGAATTGGTATGAGATATTTGACTCCAGCTGAACCTGGAGGTTCTGGCAAATGAATCAGCTTGATATTTCATCAAACATCGACTTGTAAAAATTTTTGAGAAAAGAAAAATACAAAAACATAAAACCTATAAAAATAAATACAAAAATATAAATTTTCAAAAAGAAAATACAAAATCAAAAAAATTTCAAATAAGAATCTTCTCGACATGTCTCTTGGAATCGATAACATTCGTACCTAGAAATGTTGATTAATATTGACACGGGTGTGTAAATGAAGTTCGAGCAAGAGTTTCACATGCTTTCAAAACATGTCATTTCTATTTTTCTTTATGACTTGTAATCACTCTCAGATTGAAACTCGGACACGAATGAACAAAAAGGAGAGTGGACCGCATGTCTATAGCCGCTGTTATCCTTAGCGTATAGAAAGAAGTCTCTAACAGTGATGTTTTTCAAATGTTTAACATAATTTTTCAAGAATTCTCAATGACAATTCAAATCTTTCAAAATTTGTGTTTTAACACTCCATCCCTCATAAGTTTTTACAAGATAATTCATCTTACATTTGGGGTGTCATTTAAAAATGTTCAATGTTAGAGGGGGAGCTTTTGAAAAACAAAGTTTTAATGCTTTAGTCATCATGTCACACAATCTTATGTATTCAAAACATTAACAAAAATCTCTTATAACACATCAGTAATAATAATAACAACTCAATAGATTATATGTTATAAGATGATCCAGCGTCTGAGTATAATTTTTCAAGAATTCTTCAATGACACTTCATAATCTTTCAAAATTGTGTGCTTGACAGTAGCTCAACCTTAATTTTATATTCATTTTACAACTTGGTATCATTTTTTTGTGTTAAACGTAAGTAAAATTGAAATGGAGCAAGTTAATGTTTCATATAATTCATGAGAAAATAGTTTTCCCCACAGAATTTTCATGATAAATTTTAATCACATGGTATTTCAAAGACTAAGTGTATTAGTATTTAAAATAATGGGAAAAAAAGAAAAAAAAGAAAATGTAATTAAAATGTTATCTGAAAATAATAGGAGATCTAAACAACTCACATTGCTTTATACTCTTCGAAAAAGGTTTTATGGTTACGATCTCATACCCAACAACATCTTAGCTCATGACAATTCTGAAATCATAAGGTTGTTATGTTAGGTACTAGTCCTATGATCCAACCAACACCGGAGGGATCTACCCAAGGACAATCCATAGTTATAAATAGCATTCCATATGTTATTATTGGAGATGAATAGAATAAGTTAATAATGCCGACTAAGATTGAGCTAACACTGGAACAATCACAACAAGGTATTAGTAATGACGTCTTGGTAAGCATTGAAGGGGTTGAAGAATTAAAAAGAAATGTATGGATAAAGGGTAAAAAGAAAGAAGCCCTCCACACACTTTAGGAAAAAACCGGGTAAATACATATGCTATCGGTTTTCACAAAGATGAATTCTGGTATTGAAGACAAGACATCATAGACCCAGTAATACACGGCACAACCCTTCCCATCCATTCAAGTTTCTCTCAATAGATACTTATCTCATTTGTCACAGAGATACATACGACTTCTATTGACTTTCTCACTCTGAGTTAGTTGCTATTGAATAGGTGGCAGTCTGCTCCAGCCTCCAATCACTAAAACCAAAATGCACAAATCGAGTCTAGAGCTAAGAGATCAAGAAGTAAATCTCATTAGGACACATTTCATGACAAACACTTGATTGAACACCATTAAGTTCACAGGCTGTTAACAAGAGTCCTACGCATTATCCTTGTGATTCTGCCAGAACATTCGGAGTGATACTCTTTAGTATTCACAGTGACAAATGGAAATCCTTCCAGTGTCTTCATCAAACAGCACTGCAATAGGTGACTTGCGAGATCCTATATGAATCAAGCTTGTGTCAACTGGATATTGATTTTGGTTAGTAAATGTGTGGAAACTAGAAGGGGGGGGTTGAATAGTTTTTACTATTTTATAAATAAAACTTAGATTGTCGACTTATGTGAATTCAAGAGATATACACAAGTGTATATGATAGCAAAGCAATAAATAAATAAGTAATCTACGAAGTATAAACAAGTAAGGATAGGAAATATCAAACCGATGATATAATGATTTATAGTGGTTCGGCTACGAAGCTCCTCTTCGTCCTACTCCACTCCTCAAGTACCCAACTTGAGAGTTTTCTTCACTATGTCAACAAGCTCCATTTAGGCGGAGAAAACCGTACACGTCGCTTACACTTTTTTTGGTACTAAGCTAAATACCGAGTTCTACTTTGAGATAGAACCCATCTAACACACTATGTATTTTGTGGCCTAAATACTAACCTATCATACACATATGATACACACAACACACAACACAAGAGATACAAGATAAATTACTATCACAACCGTGATGACACAACTAAACTAATAACACTTGAAGCTTCATGTCTTCGTTAGTGTTCTTCACTAAAGAGTGGAATGAGTTGATCACTTGTAATGGATTATGAAACAAGTATAATGATCAAAGAATATGAAAATTATAAAAGCTAGAGAGAAAAATATTTATGAAGAGTTGTCTAAAATGAATACTTAAGGTTGCTATTTATAGGCAACATTTGAAATTCAAAATCTGTCCCAACTAGTTGTTGCATGGATCCACGGATCCACCTAAGCCTGGATCCATCCTTTGGTTTTACTGGATCCGTTGGGTGCAGCTGGCACAGTTTTTGTCATTTTATGATTAACCTCAAATCTTAACAAAATATTGTTTTGTACTTAAAAATCAAGTTTAATAGATTCTTTTTAGAAGTAAAATATTTCTTATCACTAATAAGAAAAGATCTTCTAGATTTGGAAAGATTTAGAAAGATTGTTTCCACTTATGGTTAATCCTATTTTTTCTTACATGATTAACATAACTAGCTTATAACTAATCATGTGTTTGTTTAAATCATTTGATTAGAAAAGGTTTATGCAAATGATAATATTTTTCTTTGATCATTAACTATGTTTAATAATTCCATATTCATACCTTAAGTGATTTGTCGTCTTCAAGTAAACTTTTGACTAGATAACTTGTTTACGTAAACTTTTACGTAGAATGGCATTATATTTGTTATTATCAAAACATGAAGATCATTAAATATAAATATCATTTTGACGCGGATATTTGTGTTAACAATCTCCCCTTTTTTGATGATGACAAAATATAAACTCATGTGTATTTAAAAGTTAATTAATAAGTATTTAGTGGATGAGTTTACATCTCTTCTCCCCTTTTTTCGAAGAAAAAAGTGTTGAAGAGGCGAACCTTGCATGTCTTGTTTTGACGAATGCTAAGTGACTTGGTGTCGAATGCAAAGTAAAAGATTTAAAGACTATATTGCAAGTGCTCCCCCTCTGTGTATGCTCCCCCTTGCTTGGGGCGCCAAGGAATTGAGCTATGGATGCGTGCTACAAAACAAAGTTAGTAGGAAAGAAAATATATATGGCAACAACACAAGCACATATATCATAATACGCAATCAAAAATTACCATAACAATTTCAATAATATTAAATCCATTATAAGGGAAATTAACATAAAATTTGGCTTTAGAGCCTAAAAGACAATAAAATTAAACTAGAAAAGAAAACAGCTAAAGATCCTAAATCTTTGGATAAATATCATTTTCTCATATAATCTAAAGAGTGAGGTTAAATTTCCATGTGGCTAATGCGGGATGTATGGTGGGTTTGATGAAGAGCCGAGGTGGTGTCGAATGTATGAGAACATGTAGTTGACACGGTTTCAGAGCATTTGAATCTCATGCCTTGTGGTGCTACAACATTGACAAAACATGTTATGGAGGTGAGGCATGTCATTTGGATGAACAAAATCTAAGATGTTTGGAGGATTAGGATAATCTTGATTTCTAAGATTTGGTGGTGGATGGTGAATGTTCTCAAGCGGAGGTGCATTGTTGTGGAGGTAAGGTGTATTGTTATTAATGTTAACAAACAATGGTTGAGTTGATGGTAGTGGCTCAAATCCCAATGGTGGGTGTGGAAACTTGGGTGGTGGTTGTGTGACACGTGGTGGTGGAAATGATTTGGAAGGGCCCGGTGGCCAATTGTCCATAGTTGACACATAAGGGTCATTTTGTGATGAAGCTAGTGGTGGAAGTTCTTGAGATTTAAGTTTTAGTGGGATGACAAAACGGAGTTTGGGTAGAGGTGAAACTTGAGTTGGTGTTGAAGACTCACTTGGAGATGATGATGAGGTATAGTGTGTACTCTTGCTAAAGATGGATTTGGATGGAGCTTATGGTGGTGAAAGGGATTTCTTTCTAAGAGGTGGTGATGGAGTTTTCTCATTTTGATGTTGCTCACTAGAGGATGTTATATTGACATAGGTTGGATACTTAACACTCATTCTTGCGGTTTTTCTCTT
>BQNB010015222.1:0-73631 GCA_026074375.1 Tanacetum coccineum | reverse complement strand
AACATTTCTTTGAGCTGTTGGTTCATCTCATAAGCCCAAGTGTTCTCAAAAGTCTTTTGCAGTTCAGGGCTCATGGAAGATTCCATGATGCATGACACTTTGTTTGCATCATCATAGTCCTTTTGGGGAGCTTTAATCCCTTCCTGGATTAAATTATCATTGATTGTGGGAATTTGCTCATCGAGAACATACTCTTTGTTCTCGCGCCTTAGGGTAAACCTAAGGTTTCGCATCCAGTCTATATAATTTAGACCGGTGAGTCTTTCCCTTCCAAGAACTGAGAGTAGTGAGAAGTTTCTGTTTGTTGAGGGATTGGGAGCGGGAGGATTAACACCATTTTTAGAAGACATCTATAAGATAAAATAGTTTTAGTTAGCATGAATAGTCCTTAATTAATTACCCAATTTTAAATTAAGGCTAGGATCCATATTTTAGATTCGTTTATGAAGAGGGTTGCCGTAATCATATCACGAATTTATTTTAGGTAGACAATGTCTTTGTCAATTTCATTCTCTATGAAATTCCTAGTTCTTTTGAGATTCATTGATTTTGATCAATGGCATGTTAATCTCGGATATGCTCATCTACTATTCATGACTGGGATGCCGAGGATCATGAATAAGATGGTGAATTTAACCATGCAAAACTCCGCGTGGTGCCCGGCTCGAGTCAGCCCGAGAATCGCGAGCGCCACATCACCTTTCACTTATGTTCTCTTATTAATGTGCCGGTAAACCACACGCGCTCCATTAACAGCCCATATGAGAGATGTGCGATTTTCATGGGTTAGCATACTATTCACATTTTCTATATCTAAAACGGGAATTTTGTTTTAGTACTTTTATATTAATACTTTTAATATAGACATCATCCTATCAAAAGTTCTCGGTAGCTCCATCGAACGCACAAAGAAGCGGAGAAGCGGGTCAGCGCGAAGCATATTAAAAACCCGACTTCTTTAGGGAAGCAAAACGACCCGCCTTAAACTTCTCTTATAGTTTGTTCACTATGGGTGAGCTGATTTATCAATTGACTAACGATGTATTTAGATTTAATGATACATATATAATATAGCAATTATAATATGTATAAGGTTTCTTTTAAACATTTTAAAGTTTCGGGTTCTATTTTAAACATTTTAAAATTTCAGGGGTATATTTTAAACAGTTCAAAATATACGGTTCTAAAATGTAAATTCATATTAACATTCTATGATCACAAGTCAATAACATAATATTCAATTATTTATACTTATCACATGTTAATAATCTACTATTTAAGTGCTAATAGAATTAGGCTAATGCTCTGATGTCACACCCCGCCAAGGCGGAATCGCAAGGCATAATCAATATGCATCATCACAACACAAGGCGTCAAAATAGAGAAATACTAAATGAATTAAAATCCAATATATAAAAGACACAAAGTGTCATAATAACACCTAAAACATTTATCATTTAAATTCATATTGTGCAACCAACCAAGACAAAACAAATGAACATAGATTCCGCAATGCAAGCCTATGGTCCAGCTAATTCCTCTTCCTAACTCTTCACACGTTTTGCTCACCTAAAAATGATGCTTAAAACGTCAACAAAATTGTTGGTGAGAGTTACAGGTTTAAGACTTACTTATGACACCGCGATCAACAAAAACAACATTTACGAACATATGTGCATGGCTATTCTATCACAACATAAATTCATATTTATTTGGGGTGGATCGTACCCCTCCGTCCCACAATTATCTCCGCGCAAGACTAAATATCTCCGCGCAAGACTGACCCGCTTAACTAGCTAAGTCCATTTGGGTCTCACACAAGGTCATGTCATCCTCACATACACATGTCTTACCACATCCAATATCACATAACAATAGCACATAGCAATCATATATGTCAACACTTAAAAACACATATAACGGTTCATAATTCAAAAACTGTTTTGCATTATTTCCATCCCAAAATATAAGTAAAAAGTGGGACTGTAAAACTCACCTCGATGCAAAGCAAATCCAAACTCTTCAATTAACCTTGCAAATAATCTATACAAAACAATACACACATGTTACCATCGATTAGGTCTCTCACCTAAGTCGATGTAACAATCAAAACGATGGATACTCTATACCCTATTTTGATTTAACTCATCTATATACTCTTCACAACTTGCTAACCTCAAGTTACCTTATAAAACCTTTATCTCAACTTTCTGCAATTTATCTCCTTTTTTTAGTCACAAGATGACTCCAAATAAAATACTAAAACACCTAATTAGTTCTTATCCTTACATTCCATAGCTCCCTAATGAATTGTGAGCTTCTATGATTTTTGAATAAAAATAATAGTGAGTGTAACCATTTTATAAAAATTCAACATCACAAAGTGTCCAGAATTTGACCTGATTCGACCTTCAAAAAGTTTAGCTTGAGCAGACCCATTTAATCACTTAGAAAAATTCTACAAAAATTCTAGAAAATCATAAACATCATGAACTTGCTACAATAGCAAGACCATCAATTAAAAAGACGTTTTGATATGGTTTTTGACCTCACAAACACAACTCAGAATCTGCCCTGAAAACTCACTTTTGACAACGAATATTGTTTGATTAATTTGACTAACTTCCACTCACTTTTAACTCATGAAACTACTTGGGTTGGAAAGTAGACTCTCTGTAGTTAATTTTAGACTCAATAAAATCAATAAAAGCTATCCGTATGACCGGGATATGGCTCTCGCAAGATGACCTAAATTCTGCCCATATTTCTATTCCGAATTTAGCATAATTAACCCTAATTAACTTACCCAAAACCCTAATTATTATCCCTAAAACAATTTTTGATGATCAAAACCTCTTAATTACAGATTATTTACAATAACCTAATCCATCCTTAATGATTGTTACGTTAAATAAAATCAATTGTATTGAAAAATTTAGAAAACAATACCTTAACTCTTGAAAATCAAAACCCTAAAAATTTTTGGGGTTTTCTTCTTGTTTTGTGTTGTTCGACCGGCCAAGGGAAGGAGAGGAAAAATCAAAGTGATTTGGTTTAGGTTTGATTTGTATTTATAGGCCTTAAAAGATAATTACCAAAAACAAGTTGTAATCTAATTAGGATATCTTTTCCTTTTTCTTTTCTTTTACTAAAATTCGTTTTTTTTCTATTATAAAAAAAATTATTTATTATTATTTACAACTTTAATACCTATATTTTTTTTGATTCTAGGTTAAAACATTTGCTTATTTCGCTAAACCTTGAACTTTCTAACTAGATTTCTAACAAGCCTTCACTTTCAATTATTTCTAAAAATGGAAAGTACTCTAAAATCACTAAAATACTAACATAATATATATAATATGTATTATATATATATAGTACGTACACAGAAAATTACGTACACGACATTTGAAACTACGCAAAGCTTCCAAATGATCTCATTTCCATTCAATCTCATTTCAACTAGTACCATGATTCATAAATCATGTACTTCAATCTCATACACATATCTCTCACAAAACACATAAAACACATAAAGAATACACATAAACGCTTTAAATAAATTCTAAACAAACTGACCAACCGGCTCAAACCACGGTTGTCACAGTATCCCCTCCTTTAGGAAATCTCGTCCCGAGATTTAACCAAAAGGTTCAACTCTATCATTACCAAACAAATAATCAAGGATACTTATCTTTCAAGTAGTCCTCCCATACCCATGTTAACTGAAAGTTACGCTTTGAATTCCAACTAACTTTAACTATTGGAATCTTATTACTAATAACTTTGCTTACCCACATAAATATACGAATAGCAACATAACAACTATAAACGAAGAGAAACATCCAACAACATGAACATCGCCCGTCCTCGAGGAAATTCCTCACAAACCATAAGTTGTGTAACAACGTGATTCATATCTATATCCCGCAACTCATCAAACAAGAACTGTTTTAAAATTAAGATATGAGTTGATACAAGGTCAACGTCCTAAAAAAATTCATCGCGATTTCAGGTTTACTCGTAATTTTAACACCACTCAAATAACTCCCGATAGCTAAGTCATTATCCTTGTAAATACAGTTTTGGGACGATTAGGATTCATGATAGTATTTATTTCAAGGAAGAATGGGAAAGAAAAGTTAAGTTAATACCCTTATATGTTTGTCAAATGATCTCCATGTTATTTTGATCCACCTCAAATCGGGTCATTAGTTAGATTATAAATATCGAGCATGTAAAAGCTCAATTGTAGGGGTATGTATTATAAACCCCATGTGTTATATTATGTTATTCAAAAAAAAAAAAAGAAAACGATTGATGTAGAGTTGTGTAGAGTTTGTATATCTTCGTCCGAGTCTTGGCTTAGCAACCAAACCAGCGTGTATTAGTAAAAATAATTAGCTAACCCTTCCACTCCAAATTCACCCAAATCTACCCAAATGTATCCTATCCGTTTACGTTTCCATTATATGTTATCTTACACCTACACCCCACAACCCTTTAAAAAGACCTCTTAGATAGTAATGAATAATACTTGCGCCTAGCGGTGGAGGTTTGATCCTTTACCAAGCCTATGGTAATTTATATGCTATGACAGGTAATGAGTGTGATTTTCTGTTTCCCCCATATGTTATAATTCATTATACACCCGAGTGAAAGAGAGAATCTCAAACACTTATGTGAGGTGCTAGTATATACTTTCCGTGCTTTTAATTACGAGGTCTAGAAGGTTGTGTTGTAGAATATTTTTAAAGAGTAGGTAAAATGACCCCTCATATTGTTATTGTCTAGATAGAAAAGCCCATTTGCTTGAGGACAAGCAAATCCCAAGTGTAGGGGTATTTGATGAGGTGTCATTTTATACACTTTTTAGGGTCGTTTAACCCTCAAAATCGTGTGTTTATGCCCAAAATAGGTACTTAATCGTTCCTTTTTAGGTATTTCTCATTTGGAAGACATTTAGATGAATTACACGTGACTTAGGCTCATTTAGAGAAGAAACAGACGAGATTACGAACCAAAACCAAGACCCTTGAAGATTTACGCTCACAGAGCCTGGAGACGGTTTCATAAGCTATACATGACGCCGTCATAACTCATCAAATGACAGATTCGCATCATTTCATGACGGTGTTAGCCCATACCGACTCAAACGCAAATCTAGAAGATTCTTCTTACGACGGCGTCGCGACTAAAACATGACGCCATCGCGTCATTTTTCCTATATATACAAACCCGAATTTAGGGTTTTGAGGGTGTAACTTTAGAATAAAAAACCCTATTGTACTTCTTCTAATTCATGTTTTAATCAAGTAAGGTTTACTTAATCATTCAATATATCTATATCTAGGGAAACGTAATTGTGTAGAAAGGATACCATCGGGTAATAGTCTTAATACTACCTTGACCCCTAATATGGTTAATCCACTCTTAATATACAGATACTCCTTTATTCCAACTTGTTCCATTTCTTCATTCCGTAAACCAGTTGGGTGACATGATGTCACTCAACTTGTGATACTTCGATAATTTCCTGTTTGTTTTCTTTGTTGTAAATCCTTGCAAATAAAGGTTTCCATACGGATCAGCTAACCTTATCTCAGTTCACTATTGCCTTGTCGCTTCTTCTTCTTTAGTATACGAGCCCTTATAATCAGGCTTCCAGTTGACTTGCTTTACCGATACTGGTAACGAGCCAAGGAAACTAACCGCCTTCTTCCAAACGCTAATTTTTCAAAATGGGTTAGTTACGGTTTGTATAGCTAACGATCGCTCATCTGGATCGTTATAGTTCAAATACGGTGCAGGTTTTGGTCCATATATCGGTGCTCCAAACTTATTCCTCTTTATCTGATAATCTTCCTCGTCATCACTATCACTTTCTGCGTTTCTCATAACATCTGATCTTGCAGCACGGAAGGTTTGGTGACAAAACCCATCAAAGGTTGAGAAAAGTCTCTCCGGAGTATTGACTATGCCACCAATCGTACGCAGGAATCCCCGACCAACAACTATTGGTGAATCACGGTCAATCAGAATATCCAGGATTAGAAACTTAGCAATTAAGGTAGTGACCCCTACTTGACAAAGAACATTTGTGAGTATCCCCATAGCTTCTGCCTGAGTGTGATTTATCATCGTGATTCCTCTATCTACCTTCTTCATATCTTCTCTCCCTAACTGTTCATATATTCGATAAGGCATAGTATTTATATCTGACCCAGTATCTGCTAATGCATTTTTGTTAACATGTCCCTCCAGTCTTATGGGAAATATGAATGCTCTAGGGTCGTCTTTTTCTTTTAACGCTTCTCCCTTAATCATTTTTACTGCTTCTTCTTCTTCTTTTATAATCTTTCCATCTAACTCTACCTTGTCTTTCCAAACTTCATCAAGAATTTTCTTGTATTTATCATGATAAACCATTGTCTCGATTATAGGCCTTTCCTCCTCTAATAAGGCAAACTTTTGGCTCATTCTGATTACTATTGCTTCTTTAGCTGCTTCTTCTTGAGTTAAAGACCTCCAGCTGATGAAGATGTTCCTATATCTTGATAGAAAAAGTTAAGGTTTTCTATTGCCTGCTTCTTATTATGGCTACTCTTCCCCATTTTGCATACAAATGACAGAAGTCCTTCTTCACCCAGCAGTGGTATATCATCTATGTTAAAATTAAGCTAATGGTCCCAATCATCATTGCTCTTTCATTCTTCCTTAGTTTCTTCCAAGAATGGATCAATATCAGGGTATATTGTGACAGTTCTAACCCCGAAATCAGTGATTGCTTTGGTCATGTGTAAGAATGATCTTCCAAAAATCACCCCAGGTTCAACATCATCTTCTTCTGGGTTGATAATGAATTTCACAAAGTAGATTTCGCCTCTTAGTGCAACAACGAGTTTTTTCTTAACCACTTTGTTTCCTCTTTTAACTTCATGTTCCAAGCATAACTTTACTGCATACTCATTTGAGATCATGTTCTTCTCTACTCCAAGATTAATCTCACCATCATAAGCTTCTAGCCTATTGACAAAACAAGGAGCCACGAATCTATCGCTAACTTCTTCGGTCTCCATTTGGTAAAAAACCATAGCCTTCGTTTCTTTCTTTTGCCCACTATTAGAAGTGTCCTGAAATTCCAGAGAATTCTAGTCTCCACATCCTTCAACTTTATCACTCGAAATTACAACGACGTCTTCTCCTAAGCAAATTTTTTCAAGACTCGAATTTGGATCCATAACTCTTATAAAATAAGACAACATTAAAACAAACATTAGTGGGTTAGTTAAAACAAACATTAGTGGGTTATTTAAAACAAATAACAATACCTTTTTACATTTACATATTATCAATAAACATATAGCATTTTTAAGTTTAGCAATTCTCGTTCAAAAATGAAGTAACGTGCATTTTGTTTAGTTTCAGCCCAGAAAGTGCGGCGTACTTTTTAAGTTTTAAGTTTTTTTAAATTTTAAATTTTTGCATTTTTATTTTTATTATATCCTAGATACAAATTAAACATACCAAATATCAAGTTTTTAATCATATTTATCATTAAACAAATTTTTTTAATTCTTTTTAAGTTTTTATTTTTACATTCATTTTGAATTATATCAAAGTCAAATAAGCAACACTTAGCAAATAAGATATACACACATGCATTTAGAAATTTAAATAAGCAAGCTATCAAATAGTTCTTTTTGGTTTTTCTCATTTTAATGTACGAAATATAATAATACAAGATTTTGACTATTATGAGCACAACGAATAAATTCCACATTTTCAAAATGGTCAAATTACAGTTTATGGGTTTGGGGTTTTTGGTTTTGATTTTCTTTTCTTTCGAAAAAACTTGTTCTGTTTTGTAAAAGGGACAAGAAGTGCGGCGTACTTGCTAGAAGTACGGCGTACTTCTGAGTTTTTGTAGAAAAACCGGCGTACAATGGTTATGTGCGGCGCACTTTCTCTAAAAAATAGGTCAAGTTTGCCAGAAAATTGTACGGGGATTTTGAAATTTTTTAATTTGTAATATAAAAATGACTAATTCAATAATGAAATCAATCCCCGGCAGCAGCGCCAAAAACTTTGATGTGTTATTAAAGCTTTGAATTTATAATACTAGTTTTATCCAATTTTCAACTAACACACGGGTAAAGTATAAACCCCCGATTATAGTATAGGTTTAGGGTACGACCAGGTCGTTCCACGGGATTGGTAATTCTAAAAAGAATCAACAATATTACAAAAAGGGTAAATCTTATAGACTGTCACGATCTAAAGATTTTAAGGTCCTTCAAGATATAAAATGATGTTGTTTGGGGGTACGAAAACAAATATGGATAAACTTGGATGGATAATGGTTCAAGAATTAAAGAATAATCGATTAAAGAAACAGGTAGTTTACTAAAATAATTGTCTATTTATTATAATCAAAAATCCTTTCGGCCTTTACTTTTGATTACAAAAATGCTTTAAGTTTGATTCAAGTTTGGGAAATAGGAATATGAACTTTCTTAACCAAGTTCGTTAGACATGAGGTTAAGTGTTAAACCCTTTTACCCTTGGTCAATGATCATTTTGTTAGTCAATCCTCACAAGGCTAACATCTAGTTGTCATAGACAAACAACTTGGAAATCAAGCACTTAGCCAGAATCTTTTGACCTATATCCAGACTAGAATGACGATCAAATGATGATTAATAAGTCCAAGTGTAAAAACATTAAGTTCATATTGATAGTTTCCAAAATTCACTAAGTTATCCAAGTTTAATCCATAATTTCCCTCATCCCCAAACAAACATGTTAAACTACTCCATATTTATCAATTCAAAACACATAACAAGCATGATTAATTTAGAATTCATAATATAAAAGTAGGGAAACATGTTTATACCAAACTCAATAGCAAAATACATTGATTCTCAAGAGTTTCCTTTGAACAATATCTCTAACAACCTGGAAATTCAATTATAACCACTATAACAACTTCTTAACACAACCTTCTGAGATCAAATGGCATTTTCCTCTACTAAAACCTAGAATGTGATGAAGAATAAGGTTTATTCTTCAACAATTCCCTAAGAACAATTTCCTAACTACTTAGAAGTGATTATAGATGATTAGAATGAAGAATGGGATGCTTTTCTCCTCCAAAATCGTGCTCTATTTATACTTGAGGATGGTGCATCAGTTGCTAAAATTTGGGGAGTGAAAGGTTGCACAATCATTGCATTCATTTATGACTTGGGAGTAACTGCAAGAGAAGTGCGCCGCACAAGGAAAATTATGCGCCGCACTTGGTGTTTAATTAAATGGAATTTACTTCGTCTTGAAGTACGCCGCACAAAAAGAATGTGCGCCTCACTTTGGCCTTGTTCATTAATTCTTCATTAGATTATCTTCTAGATTCTTCATATAACGACCGTTAGTGTATTTAACGGGATTTCTTTGCACGTTTAGTCCTTTTCTTCACTTTTGGTCCTGAAATGAATATTACACAACAAGCAAGCAAACTTTGAAATATTTCATGTGTTAACGTATATATTTAATGTATTTTCGAGGGATAATTTATGTATATTTGGAGCGTTATCAACTCTTCATCAGATATTTCTTCAGGTTCATCTTCAGATTCATTATCAGACTCATCATCAGTTTAGTCTCACTCAGGACCATCGACTAGAGTTGCATCACCTAAGTTGGTTTATCCCTCGGTTAGGACTCCATGATGTAGTGAGGCTTTTATGCGTTGAAGGTCTGCACCATTGTCTATTCTTTACCCACTGACGACATCAAAGTCATCCCTAGATTCATCTTCTGAGAGGTCATTGGATTCATCTTCACCTTCTGCTAGAACATCTCGCAAGAGATGCAGATCCCCTACTACTTTGGTACCATCATCTACTCCTGTTTCGAGATCGATAGCCCCTGCTCTTACTGATCTTCTGCCGTGTAATAGGTTTAGAGATTTATACTCATCTGAGGCTAGCGGAGAGGAGCATATGGAGATTGGTACTGCTGATGCAGAGACTGTTGTAGATTTGGGTATTAGTGATGGAGTTAGAACTCACACTAAGGATGGTATAGGTATGGGAGTTAAGGTTTCTACTAGTGATATTAGGGAGGACGAGGAGGAGTTTGAGGCAGAGGCCAGTGCGGGAGGCACGATAGAGATCGTGGTAGATCCATTGGTTACTGGTGGTATTTCTAAGTCCGCTGGGGGAGATGCTTATGATCTTGAGGGTACTCTTTATGATATAGCTCATTACATGTCTGAGGTTCATCTTGATAGGATTATTGAGTTTGGAGCTGCTCAGAGATAGTTGGAGGCTGGTCAGTTGGTGGCTAGTAGAGAGAGAGATAGTTTGGCTGATAGGGTTAGGAGTCTAGGACGGGAGAACCTATAGGTTCGAGCTTTGTTGTGTATCAAGAGAGATCATGTTGACAGTCTTCGTCGTCATATGGCACTTTCTCAGGAGGAGTTTCGTCAGATTCGTAGGGATCATGATGATACTTTGAGGAGACTTAGGAGGTTAGAGTCACTTGTTGAGAGGCATTTTGGATTTCGCTGTAAGTTTAGTAGTACCATGGTTATGTAAGACATTAGCCAGATGGCTAGGTATAGATGTTAGTAGTAGAAATATTATAAATCAAGTACCCCGTTATGGATTGATTGTAACCAACTATGAATTTTTGCTATAATATGAAAAGCTTATTTCAATTCTCTTACGTTTTCGTCTTATTTGTTATTTACTTGTTCTGGCAAAACATGTTCTATTGTATTTTCCTTTTTAAATGTTATTTACCATTTATAGTAGTTATATCGCGTATTGAATCTCACCATGCGTGATGTCTTGTGATGTAGAACAATGACTAACACCCGTTCTGGAACGACGCCTGCGGCAATTGAGTAAATGATCAACCGACGTATGGTAGAAGCTTTAGAAACTCGCGAGGCTAACAGGAACATTGGACTTAGGAATGGTAATGATGAGGGTGGCAACGGTAACAGTAATGGCAACGAAATTAGAGAAGGGAATGGAAATGGAAATCATAATGAGAATGATAGAGATGCTAGGCCTGTCGTTCGAGAGTGTACTTTCCAGGACTTCATGAAATGTCAACCACTCAACTTCAAAGGAACTGAAGGAGTTGTCGGGTTGATAAAGTGGTTTGAGAAGATGGAAACAGTATTTCATATCAGCAATTGTCCAGAGAAATACCAAGTCAAGTATGCTACTTGCACACTGTTAAACAGTGCACTAACTTGGTAGAACTCACAAAAGAGGACTATTAGAACTGATGCTACATTCGCCATGTTATGGAGAGAGCTTATGAAGCTAATGGTTGAAGTGTACAGCCCAAGGACTGAAATTCAAAAGATGGAATCTGAGTTGTGGAATTTGACCGTGAAGAATAATGATTTGGCTGCTTATACTCAGAGATTCCAAGATCTTACCATGTTGTGCACCAAGATGGTTACCGAAGAGGAGGATCGAGTTGAGAAGTTTATTGGAGGTCTCTCGGATAATATCAAGGGAAATGTGATTATTGTAGAACCTACAAGACTACAAGATGTTGTCCGCATGGCTAACAATTTAATGGATCAAAAGTTGAAAGGTTATGCAATGAAAAATGCTGAGAACAAAAGAAAGTTCGATAACAACCAGAACGACACCTGTGGGCAGCAACCACCATTCAAAAGACAGAATGTTGGAGGTCAGAATGTAGCAAGAGCCTATACGACTGGAAACAATAAAAGAAGAGTTTATAATGGACCGCTACCTCTCTGCAACAAGTGTAAGTTTCATCATGAAGGGCCATGCATTATGAGATGTGGGAAGTGCAACAAGGTCAGACATTTGACCAGGGATTGTAAGGCCACGATTTCTACTACTTCTACTCAGAGTGGTCAAGTAGTGAATTAGAGAGTTTTAACTTGTTTCGAGTGTGTAAGGCAAGGACACTACATGAGTGATTGTGTAACACGCCCATATTTGACATATAGCAGCGGAAGCTAATCTGGGGTATTACTTCATGAATCATAGTCATAATAATAGAAAATGACTCAAAAGAGACGTTTTTGAAAGATAAGTCATCATTCATTATTCATCAGAGTTTTTACAAAAGAGGTCCCAAAATATATTTCAAAACAAAAAGTTTTGATGATACAGGTCTTCTTTTGCTATTTTTTTTAATTTTGGACGGTCCTCATGTCAATGCCACTTCCATGCCTTAGATTGCCTCAATGTACCATAGGATAAACATGCTAAAATGGGTCAACTTAACGGTGAGTGAAATCACAGTATTGTAATGAATGTTTGATACAAAGTCATTCATATGGTATAAATTGCAATGAATAAAATATTATGGAAATCAGTATTATTGCCCTAGCTCATCAACAAACAAATAACATCCGAAGTCAATTTAAAAGTCTGGAAGAACAACTGTCCTTAAGGAAAGGTAACTTGCCAAAGTTATCATTTGTTCTCAAATATAGTGTGTTTGGTTACCCCATGTACGGTAACACCAACAGGAGTCGTCACCCCCGATAGATCTATCCACAATATCCACGTTCACTCGCAAGTAACTAATGGTTCATGATTAAGAAATATTGGCAGTGAAAGTAAACTCCACGTAGGCAATAATATATTCAGGAGATAGTCAATACAGTTGGAAAAACACTTGTATTCATGGTTTATAGCATGTATCTCCCTACGGGATTTAGAAAACATGTAAAGGTGGGACTATGAACTCACCTTATCAAGGTAGTTGATTGATTTGAAATTTAATTCAAATGAGAGTAAACAGCCTCGTCACGCAACCTGGGGTAATATGTCAAGTCTTAGTTTGATTGTTGATATTACAAACTTTATTTCATAAAGTTTAACGGTTTTTGGTTTGATAACTTGTGAAAATATCGTATCACTGTTCGGGCTATCATAATCCAGAGGTCATGTAGTAAACGTTTGAGGAGCTAGGACACTTTAAATCGTAAATCCAGCAACTAGTCAAAATGTAGTAACGTGATACGTTATAGTTTAAATGATAAGATATTATTATTTTTAGGTTTCTTCAAAAGCTAGCGGATGATAAATTATGTTAAATATATAACATAATTGATTTTATAGTGTTTCGATCGACGAATGATAACGACAAATGTGTCGGGTTTTAATAAAATCGAGTCTTATAATATTTAAATATATTTTTATAATTAATATAAAAATATTACATTTTATACCCTTGAGAATATGAAAATGACAATATATACCCTTGATATATATATTTACAAAATTAACCCTTTAATTATATTTTTAAAACATTAAACCTTTAACTTTCAAGTATGACAAAACAACCCCTGAAGTTTAACTTTAGGATAATTACATTTTCAGCCCCTCTAGTTATATGTTTCAAGAATTTACAATATATACCCCTTTGCATGAAACCATTTGCGAATTAAGTCCAAAAACTATAATATTGATATTTTTGATTTAGAAATCAATTTTGCAGGTTATAGCTTATTACTATAAGCTAAAATAAGTAACTTTTATGAGCTTATAGCTTATGAAAAGAGCTTGTGAGCTTAAAAATCCAAAACGGGTTCGTTTGGTTTAAAAAGATTAACCCGATGGGTTTAAGGTTTTAAGATTAGTTTTCAAGCTTATAGAAATGATAAGTTAGCTTATTAGAATAGCTTATTAAATCAGTTTATAGCTTTTAGCTTGATAAGTACACGAAAATGGCGTATTAGGGTTTTAGGGTGCGAATTAGGGTTTGGTTTGGTTTAGGAAAACCAAATGAATGATTTAGCTTGATCAAAGGATTAAAACAAAGTTCATACAAGATCTTAAACACAACTAGAGCTTATTGAATGAGATTGAAGGCTTACTAGTACACGAAGTGATGAAAATGGGTCGAAATGGGCAAAAACAACTCGAAAACTTGGAGATGACTTCAAGAGACTTCTTTCTTCTTGTTTCTTGGCTTCTACTTATTCTATACTTTCTTTTTAGTCTTCTATGGCATGGCTAGGACATGATTTTAAGGTAGTTTGAAGTTTAGAGGTGAGTTTGAATGTGTATGTATGTTTCAGCTTATATAGGGCTCGAAAGGACTTGGAGGCCAAGTTTTCTTAGAGTAGAGACCAAGGTGAGTGGAGTAGGGACCAAGTAATAGTAGAGTGGTGACCAAGGAAGGCTAGGATGAGGTATATGGAAGTGGTGATGGTTCAAAAATCAAAGGAGGTAGCTAGGTGGTTTTATTGGAGCTCAAGGTGACTAGTAGGTGATTCATGGAGGTGCTTGGGTGCTAGGGTGGTGACAAGGTGCTTAAGGTGGCTAACAAGTAGGTGAATCATGGTGGGGGAAGGTTGGTTGCTTGGTTTAAGCTTAGTTTAGAACTAGTTAGGGTGTTTTGGGTCATTAAGGTTTTCGGGTTAGGATTTATGATTTTGGACAAGCTAGGGTTTTAGGATTAGGGAGGAAAATGTTTAAATGTTTTGCTATAAATGTTTGTAACTTATGTTGAAAAGGTTGTACGAAATCTAGAAGAAAAATGGAAGGAAAATAAGCTAATTTAAATTTATGCATAGTCGAATTGTACTTTGAGCTTTAAGGAGTTGTAAATTGGTTTTGGAGGGAATTAATATTCAAAAGTTATGCATTGTACACTTGTACACATGCCTTGCAAGCTTGAACATTCACTTTATATGTAAACATTTCATATAATTAGGGTTTTGATATAAACGTTAACGTTTGAAATCCGTTTTGTAATAACGTTTTGAAAAGTACGTTAAATAGATAACGTATGATAAAATAGAGTTTAAAACATATTGCTTGACATATTATAACATTTACTGGCTATAAACGTTGATGAAATTGGCATAGGTAGGTTGCGTGAGCTCGTTTACTTAGGTTATGCAAGTTACGTTGCATAATAGGTGGAATAAAGCAAAAATATTCCCGTGAAAATGGTTGTACTTAATTTAATAAGTAGATATTACATTGATGACAATTGCATCTAATTTAATAGATGGATAATTACATAGATGAAAATTATGGGTTGTTATAGTCTCCCTCCCTTAAAAGAAATCTCGTCCCGAGATTTAGTTGGATGCCGGAGTGATGTTTGAAAATAGATGCGGATACTTGGCACGAATTTGATCTTCGCGTTCCCACGTAAATTCTGGTCCTCTTTTAGAGTTCCATCTTACTTTGACTATAGGAATACGACTTTGTCTTAGTTGCTTGACTTCACGATCCATAATTTCTACTGGTTCTTCCACAAAATTGAGTTTGTCATCGAGCCGAAGCTCTTTCATTGGAATGACGAGAGATTCATCAGATAGGCATTTCTTTAGATTAGAAACGTGGAAAGTACTGTGGACACTACTGAGTTCTTCAGGAAGCTCAAGTGTGTATGCCACTGGGCCGACCCTTTTAAGGATCTTAAATGGTCCAATGTACCGGGGGTTAAGCTTTCCTCGTTTTCCGAATCAGATGACACCTTTCCGAGGTGACACTTTTAACATAACACGATCTCCAACTTGGAATTCCAAAGGCTTTCGCCTTATATTGGCATAACTCCTTTGTCGGTCTCTTGCAGCTTGCAAGCGTTGTCGAATTTGCACTATCTTTTTGGTAGTTTCATGGATTATCTCTGGTCCCGTGAGTTGAACATCTCCAACTTTGGCCCAGCAGACAGGTGATCTGCACTTTCGACCATAAAGTGCCTCGAATGGTGCTGCCTTAATACTGGCATGGTAACTGTTATTGTAAGAAAATTCTACCAATGGTAAGTGTCTTTCCCAACCTTTTCCAAAATCTATAACACAGGCTCGAAGCATGTCTTCGAGTGTTTGGATGGTTCTTTCACTTTGTCTATCAGTTTCGGGATGATATGCCATACTCATGTCTAATTGAGTACCCAAAGCATTCTACAATAACTGCCAGAATCTGGATGTGAAATGACTGTCATGATCCAAGATAATGGATATCGGCACTCCATGCCATGAGATTATCTCCTTTATATACAACCTTGTAAGGGTTTCCATACTATCTGTCGCTTTGGTGGGGATGAAATTTTCTGATTTGGTAAGGCGATCTACAATGACCCAAATTGTGTCATGTCCGTTTGATGTTTTGGGTAGTTTTGTAACGAAGTCCATCGTTATTCTTTCCCATTTCCATGTAGGAATCTCTGGTTGTATCAGTAAGCCGGATGGCTTCTGACATTCTGCTTTAACTCTAGAGCATGTCAAACACTTGCCAACATATTCTGCGATGATTGCCTTCATGTTAGGCCACCAATAGAGTTTCTTTAGATCCTGATACATTTTGTCAGAACCTGGGTGGATGGAATATTTTGATTTATGGGATTCATGCATGATCAAGTCTCTCAAATTACCAAAGAGTGGTAACCAACTTCGATTCTTGATACATCGGGTTCCATCAGGACGTACTTCAAATGCTTTGTCCATTCCTCATAGGTTCTCAGCTTTGATGTTCTCTTCTTTGATTGCCTCGGTTTGGGCTTCGAGGATTTGTGATGGTAATTTTGGGTGAAGGGTCATGACTAATGATCTAACTCGGAGTGGTTTGATTCGTTCCTTCTGGCTTAAGGCATCTGCTACAACATTTGCCTTTCCAGGATGGTAGCGAATCTCACAATCGTAATCTGCGAGCAATTCTAACCAACGGCGTTGTCTCATGTTCAACTCTTTCTGATCAAGGATATGCTGAAGACTTTTATGATCAGTGAACACAGTACACTTTGTGCCATACAGATAGTGTCTCCAAATTTTAAGAGCGAACATAACTGCTCCTAATTCGAGGTCGTGTGTGGTATAGTTTTCTTCATTAGGCTTAAGTTGTCGAGATGCATATGCAATAACTTTTTCTCTTTGCATTAACACCGCTCCCAGACCTTGATGGGATGCATCACAGTAAACAACAAAATTGTCATTTCCTTCTGATAATGCTAAGATTGGAGCTTCACATAGCTTTTGTTTTAACAGTTGGAAAGCTGAATCTTGGTCTTCTCTCCAGATAAACTTCTTGTTTTTTTGGGTTAATTCAGTCAAAGACTTTTCAATTTTTAAGAAATCTTTGATGAATCTCCGATAGTAGCCGGCAAGTCCTAAGAATTAGCGTATTTCTGTAGGTGTAGTAGGAGATGCCCAATTCTTAACTGCTTCAATCTTGGCGGGGTCAACGTGAATTCCTTGACTATCAATTACGTGCCTGAGAAATTGCACGATACTGATCCAGAAATCACATTTGGAGAACTTTGCATATAATTTCTCCTTTTTGAGTAATTCCAAGATTATTCTCAGGTGATCTGCGTGTTCTTCTTTGTTACGGGAGTAGATAAGAATATCATTAACGAACACTATCACAAATTTATCCAACTATGGTTTACACACACGGTTCATGAGATCCATAAACACAGCAAGTGCGTTAGTTAAACCAAATGGCATCACTTGGAATTCATAGTGTCTGTAACGCGTTTAGAAAGCAGTCTTGGGAATATCTTCATCCCTGACTCTTAGTTGATGATAGCCTGATCTTAAGTCAATCTTCGAGTAAACACTCGAACCTTGAAGTTGGTCGAATAAGTCATCGATCCTGGGTAATGGGTAACGATTCTTTACGGTGAGTTTATTCAGCTCCTGGTAATCGATACACATTCTGAAAGATCAATTAAAAAGAAAGACGGATCTCATCTAAGTGATTCAAAGTAGTCTCGATCTGTTTCTCATGGCGTGCGTAAGACGTGTCTGGAGCGCCATGATAATTCTCTCCAATCTTAAATACTTGAGGCGGAGTAGAAGGATTAGTAGAGGAAGATGATAGGAAACGGGCACGTTTTTGAGGTGGCAAAATCTCCTCAGGAATAAAGAAATCTTAGGGATCAAACATTGGTGATAGTGGTAACACTAGAGATGAAGGCAAAACAGTTGGTGGAGCAATAGGAGCTCATGGTAGTAGAATAGGTGATTCATTATTAGTAGCATTATATGCTTGCATAACTTTCATATACGGATCATTATGGAAAGGTGAGATGGCTAGCGAGGCCAAAAGATACTTAGATAAATCATCTGAAGGATCAGGAGAGGTGTTTCCCGGTGAGGCTGGGAAATAGTCCGGTGAAGCCGGAGTATAGTCAGGAGAGTGTGTAGAGGAAAAAGCATCCTCAACATCGTAATCAGATGGGACGATAATAGGGTGGGTGGATGTAGACATAACTATGTAACAACCCAGTGGAAATAACATAAGTTATTTATATAATAATTATGTATCTTTACATACTATTCGGGAAATGCAGTGGTGCGGAGGACTTTCTTGGACGGAAAATAGTTATAGTTTAGGTTTTAACCTTGTTCTCTATAACCGAGGCTCTTGATACCAATATGTAACACCCCCATATTTGACATATAGCAGCGGAAGCTAATCTGGGGTATTACTTCATGAATCATAGTCACAATAAGATATCATACAGTTGGATACAGTTGTAAAACACTTGTATTCATGGTTTATAGCATGTATCTCCCCACGGGATTTAGAAAACATGTAAAGGTGGGACTATGAACTCACCTTATCAAGGTAGTTGATTGATTTGAAATTTAATTCAAATGAGAGTAAACAGCCTCGTCACGCAACCTGGGGTAATATGTCAAGTCTTAGTTTGATTGTTGATATTACAAACTTTATTTCATAAAGTTTAACGGTTTTTGGTTTGATAACTTGTGAAAATATCGTATCACTGTTCGGGCTATCATAATCCAGAGGTCATGTAGTAAACGTTTGAGGAGCTAGGACACTTTAAATCGTAAATCCAGCAACTCGTCAAAACGTCTACTCAAATGAAACCCCTCACATGAAACTCCCTAGTAACGTGATACGTTATAGATTAAATGATAAGGTTTTATCTTTTTAAGTTTCTTCAAAAGCTAGCGGATGATAAATTATGTTAAATATATAACATAATTGATTTTATAGTGTTTCGATCGACGAATGATAATGACAAATGTGTCGGGTTTTAATAAAATCGAGTCTTATAATATTTAAATATATTTCTATAATTAATATAAAAATATTACATTTTATACCCTTGAGAATATGAAAATGACAATATATACCTTTGATATATATATATATTTACAAAATTAACCCTTTAATTATATTTTTAAAATATTAAACCTTTAACTTTAAAGAATAGAAAAACAGCCCCTTGGAGTTATAACTTTAGGATAATTACATTTTCAGCCCCTTTAGTTATATGTTTCAAGAATTTATTATATATACCCCTTTGCATAAAAACATTTACGGATTAAGTCTAAAAACCATAATATTGATAGTTTTGATTTAGAAATCAATTTTGCAGGTTATAGCTTAGTACTATAAATAAGTAACTTTTATGAGCTTATAGCTTATGAAAAGAGCTTATGAGCTTAAAAATCCAAAACGGGTTCGTTTGGTTTAGGAAAACCAAACAGTGTGGGTTTATGGTTCAAGGCTTAAACAAGTGACTTATATAGGATCTAATAAAGCTTATGAAAGTTCTAAAACAAGGCAAGAGCTTATAGAACAAAATAGAAAGCTTACTAGTACTTGAAATGATGAAAATGGGTCGAATGGAGTAAAAACAACTTGAAAACTTAAAAGATGAATCAAGAGACTTCTTTCTTCTTGTTTCTTGGCTTCTACTTGTTGTATACTTTCTTCTTAATCTTCCTTGGACTTGTTTAGAGATTCATTTGAGCATGTGATAAGCTTTTTAGATGAATTGAAAGAGTATGTATGTATGCATGTATATATAGTGTAGAGAAGGAGTAATGACCAAGTTTACTTAGAGTGGTGACCAAGTTAAGTGGAGTGGTGGCCAAGGTGTTGTAGAGTAGTGACCAAGTAATAGCTAGGGTGCAAGGAGGTGATTCATGGAGGTGCTTGAGGTGCTTGGTTTTCAGGTTAGAACTAGTTTTAGGTGTTTAGGGTTTTCGTCTAGGTTTAGGTTAGAATTAGGGTTTTGTTTAGGGTTTAGGGTTAAGATTAGGGTTTTTGAATGTTTTAGGGTTTAGTTTCTTTGTTTAGAAGTTGTGCTTTAAGTGTTTTAACTTGTGTTAAAGTAGTGGTAAGAAATAAACATGATTTTGGTGGGAAAATGACCTAGTTTGAATTCTATGCATGTTTAACTTGTACTTTGAGCTTTAGGGAGTTGTACATTAGTTTTGGAGAGAATTAATATTCAAAATTTATGCATTGTACACTTGTACACATGCCTGGAAAGCTTGAACATTCACATTTCATATAATTAGGGTGTTGATATAAACGTTAACGTTTGAAATCCGTTTTGTAATAACGTTCTGAAAAGTACGTTAAATAGATAACATATGATAAAATAGAGTTTAAAACATATTGCTTGACATATTAGGATGTTTACATGATATAAACATAGTTATAGTTGGCATTGGTTGTTGCGTGAGCTCGTTTACTTAGGTTATGCAAGTTACGTTGCATAATAGGTGGAATAAAGCAAAAATATTCTCGTGAAAATGGTTGTACTTAATTTAATAAGTAGATATTACATTGATGACAATTGTATCTAATTTAATAGATGGATAATTACATTGATGAAAATTGTAGGTTGTTATAGTATGGATGACATGTTCTTTCGCCTAGAACGGAACGGGATCCGAGATGCCGAGAACGAATCACGCATAAAGACCCTTGTAACAAACCACGCTAATGAAAGTCATGTCTTCCGACTAGAACATCATTGGGTACGACACAACCAACAACCCCCACTCCGAAGGGAAAACCTCGACCATCATAGTCAGTGATGACCTTTTATTTAAAAACACTTCTTTGAAAACCCTCGACGTATTGTTTTCTTATGGTGCGGATATATCTACTCTCTTCAATAATTAACTGTTTTTATAATTAAGTCCTCATATCCTATTTTAAATATCTTTGATATACCAAATCCTTAATATGTGCTGGTTTTAGCTATTGGTATCAACTCCCTTTACTAACTAATTGTTCATACCATTATTTCCCCTATCTCGTTTAACATCCTTGATATACTACTTCTTTGATATGTGCCTCTTTCAGCTATTGATATAAATTGTCTTGTTTGCATCAGTTAATTTCACGAATGATTCATTATAGTCTTTCATAATTCTTTACGTTCATTTCTTTATGACCGTTGATGTAATTTGATATTCTTGACACCTATCTCTATCCTACCAATATTATGATCAATTGATTCTTTGTTTACTTGATTGTTTGTACAAATGAACTTACTTGCTTCGTAAATTGTTTATGCAAATCATTCTCTACATATTTATTCTTCTAATCATTATTACATTTGTACATATGTTCTTTTTATGTGCTCTCTTAAGCCGTTGACATATTCATATTTTACATGCTCGCGATATATTTTATTGTTTCTTCATATACTCTTATTTATTCCTCTCGCGATGCTATGACCATTTTCTTTTATGATCTATTCATTCTTTCGTTGCAATGATTAATGATCGTTTGCTACTTTGTTCATATAAATACTTAATCTCTCCTTTTTAGAATTCACTGTTCACAAATTATTACACTCGGTAATCTTTTTGCATTGCCCTCTACTTCTTTTGGAGATCTGTACTTTTTCTTGATTCCTTCGTTCACATTGTTTATTGGTGCAATTGATTATTCTTACTCGATATATGCTTCCTTGATAATTGGTATGACTTATCAATTCTTGGTTTTTGATTGCTCTATCATAAGTATATATGTTCAATCCTTTTATTCAGAACTTTCATAACAACTAATCCGTACCTACATACACACATAAGACATTTTTGAATTCACTATTATTTATTCAATATTCGATTGCTACCTTGTTTAAATGTCTTATTGAACCCCTCAAACATGTTTTGATGCATAATATGAAGATATGAGCTTTAGCCCCTGCATTGAAAGAAATGTTTATCTGGTGAAAACCTTGACGTTCCGCTAAATGAAATTCGACTAGTTAACAAGCTATATTTTATCTAGGAGCCAGTAGCGACCATGGATCACGATGTGAAGCAACTTAAGCAGAATCGATTCCCATTGTCAACGTCCGTTGGAATTCATGACGAGGACCGAAGTTCACATGTGAGCTCGAAGATGAAGTCAAGAGCACGTATCCTCATCTCTTCACGAGTAAATCGATGATGGATAAGGCGAAGTGAGCACCGGGATGACACTCTCTTAAGGGGAGAAGGCTGTGACATTTCGTAATTTCAAGGTCAATATTTAATTTATACTTCATTTTTATTTTTAATTTTGAGTAAAAATTTTCGTTTTACTATTTACCCGATTAGAATTTTTTGTTCCAAGCTAAGCTTGAGCCGTGTTGAGAATTAATATCCGTCATCGTGCCCTACGTAAATTATTATATCAGAAAAGTATCCCGTATGATGTAATTATATTTTTATCATACGTTTTCACTTCGTAGTTTTGCCTAAACTCTAGCTTTACCCTACATTCTTACTCATTAGCCTAAACAATACCCACCTAAAATAATAATTTAACACAAAAATGATGCAAATGATCTTCTCCTCTTATTGGTACACGTCTCATTTATCAAATATGTGATGGCAATTTCTTAAGATATCATGGGACACTTGTACATTTCTTTGCATGTGTTGGTATCTACACTAACACCTTCCTTTCTCATAGTTTACTTCATAAAAAAAGTTGCTCATATTCTTGCCGTGAAAACCATAGGCATAAACATTCATTTCCATCTTTTGATTCTACTAAAACTTATTCAAGTTAAAGGCCTTCAAGTACTAGTTGTTGTTATTTCTTTATTGTGAAAATGTGATACCTGTAGAGGACACTTAGGGCTATCACCTTCCGCTGACCTCGCATCAATATTCTATATAGATTTTAAATTATGGCTGTTTTGGTGAAGAGGTAAAATTCCAAAAATAATCTGCTTGGATATTGAAGGGTAAATTGGTAATTTCACCCAGGTTCTGGAACTTTTTGGGCAGTGAGGCCCACATATCTGGAAAATAGACTCAAAAACTTTTCGCAAGCGAAAACCTCGTATTTTTATCATTTACGGATTAGGAATTAAAAGGTCGTAAAGTTGGGGTAAATACAGAATTTGGAATTTACGGATTGTTTTAAACTTGAAAACATAAGTGTAAAATTTTATAAAATAGAATTTACGGGGTAAAACTAAATACATGATTTAGTACATATTAGATCAGATTGGTTAACATATTTTGGGTAAACGATACTTTGTAAAACCTTAGTGCAATGCCATACTCTTTACGGAAACATATCTTATAAACACTTGTTTATTTTTACGTATTGAATACTATTTTATTATTCTAAGTTACGCTGTATCTTTTAGGTGGTACTTAGGAATTCTTGTTGGTTTTGACGATCTCATCGTTCCCTCATCTCCGTTGCTTGCATTGAGTTCATAGCCCTACTTTTACCTTTTTAATGTTTTATAAACTCTTTGGGGGAGATACATGTTACCTTATTTATTTTTATGGACGCACGTGTTTTAAACTGTATGCTTATCCTAACACTATTATTACCTAAGTACTTATTGCCATTAAGTCTTCAATATCATGAACCGTTAATTACTTTGTGTAAGCGCAAATGTAGTGAATAGATCTATTGGGACTGACAATCCCCGTCAGGGTATGTAATACTTGAATACATGTCAAACGGACGCATTGTATTGAGAATTAAGGTAGATGGCAATTATACCTTCGATGGGCAAATCTTCCATTATTTCGTTAACGTTCGGTGTCATGAGCTCGATGCAATAATATTATTACCTGACTTGCATGCGTTGCAATGTCACTCGATGAACAAAAGCTTGTGTTCTACTTGTTTACACTATAAACTCTATGATTTACATTGCTTTACTTGTTAAAACCTATGAATTCACTCAACATTATTGTTGACGTTTTTCGCATGTTATCTCAGGTCTTTCAGGTCTATTGCTCGGAGGAAAGCCACACGGATATATACTCAGATACTCTACATTTTCATACATTCGCCAAACTTAAACTTTTGAAAACATTGCGTATTTAAAGACTTTCTTTAAATTTTACAGTCGACGAAAATTTCATCTAAACTTTATGTCATGTTGGAAACGTTGAGATATTTTAAAAACTGTTGGACCTGTTTGTAAACTCTAATATTCTGATGTGTCGAATGTGAAAACTTATTTTAAACGTCTCTTTTGAGGTCGTTTTCCGTAACTGGTACTTTGTGACTATGAAGTAGCACCCTATGTTGTATTCCGTTGCGTTCTGAAATTTGGGGGTGCTACAGTCGACATTCCTCTTGATGGTAAATATACTCTTACAGATGGTTATCCTTTACCTAATCCTAGTTTGTATCGCACGATTGTTGGGAGTTTGGTTTATCTTACAGGACTCGTCCAGATTTTGCTTATGCTGTCCACATTGTTAGTCACTTTGTCGGTGCTCACACCACCGTTCATTGGGTTCTTGTTTTACAAATTCTTTGGTATCTTTGAGGTACTCAGTTTTAGACACAATAATTTCCTTCCAAATCTTCTTTAGACTTGCGTGCTTATTGTGATTCTGATTGAGCTGGTGATTCTGTTACTCGCAAGTCTACAACCGGGTTTTGTGTGTTTCTTGAAGATTCGCTTATCTCGTGGAAGAGTAAGAAACAAGATGTTCTTTCAAGATCTTCTACTGAAGTTGAGTATTGTGTCATGCTGTGACTACTAGTGAGATTGTTTGGTTACGTTGGTTACTTGCAGATATGGGTGTTCATATTTACTAGTCCAACTACATTGTATTATGATAATCGTAGTGCTATTCAGATTGCGCGCAACACGGTTTTTTATGAAAGGACCAAGCATATAGAGATTGATTGTCATTTCACTCGTCACCATCTTTAGGCGGGCACCATTTCTTTGTCATTTGTTCCGTCTGCTTTACAGATTGCAAATATATTTACCAAGCCTCACAATGGCCCACGTTTTCGTTTTCTGACAAATACTCAATGTTCCTCACTTCAACATTGTGAGTTTGAGAGGGAATGTTAAGTTAATAAGACCCGATTTTTCGGCCCATTTAGCCATCTAAGATTAGGGCATCACTTCTATTTCATGTCTATTTATATGCTTTGTACAAACCGTATTTATTATCAAGTATTACACATCGTTGTTCGATCATTAGTTTCTACATTAAAACCTATTTTCAATTATTGATTCTTCAGAAATAGTAGTTTACACAATAAAGTAACTTAAATCTTTTTATATATAAAGTATAACGCATATAAATGGCTATGAACTGAAATTTGAGTCTATATGGTTACTTATTTGCAAGTACAACATACTCATTTAATGAAGACTTGGTTGCTTAATCCTTAAACTAACATAGTTGTACACCACCACCACCTCATCATCATAAAATGGAGACTGAGCAAGGAGGGCAAGAGGGAGAGTATGCAGACGGTGGAGGGGACAAAAACGAAAGAATGTTCGTTTCTAGAATCTGGTGAGCTTTTACTTTACTATCCCTCAGGAATGGAATGAGGTGAATCTAAATGAACATTTCACGGAGGCCGAGGAGATAGCTGATGTTTACATGGCAAGAAAGCTTAGTATAGGGCGGGGAAAAAGTTTGGGTTTGCTCGTTTTTTTTCCTCATGTTTTGGCCCATCATATTTGACTCGAGAGTGAGTAGGAGTTAACAAAAATGATTTTGAAGTTTTGCTTGAAGTCTTGAACGACAATAGTGACTCACCAGGCAAAGAACAAATACAAAGTAGTTGGAATTTGGAAGTTGGTACGCGCGGACAAGCATTTTAAGATTTGATTTAAACTTCAGAAGTTACAAGTTGTTCAAAAAAAAAAACTAACATCTTTAACACAAAAATATCAAATCCTTCACACGTGAAGAAAGAACTTTACATATAATTGAGCCGACGGTTTTGACTACCTCTTACTATAAATATCAAAGCATTTGGTATCACAAACACAAACATACATACAATTCTCTTATAAAGTCTCTTTTCCTTTGCCTTGAACCTTATGTTTTTGTATTACTAACCACTTTCAAGTACGTTATAACAGTTCAAAAGATGGGAGCGGGTGGTCGGATGTCAGATTCCTCTGAGCATGAGGTAAAAGATATTCTCAAACGTGTTCCAGTTGATCCACCATTCTCGTTAAGTGATCTGAAGAAAGCAATCCCTGCTCATTGCTTTGAGCGATCTGTCATTCGTTCATCTTACTATGTTTTTCATGATCTCATTGTTACCTATGTCTTTTACTTCCTCGCAAACACTTATATTCCTCTTCTTCCAACTCCTCTAGCTTACTTAGCATGGCCGGTTTACTGGTTTTGCCAAGCTAGCATCCTCACTGGCTTATGGGTCATTGGTCATGAATGTGGTCACCATGCTTTTAGTGAATACCAATGGATTGATGATACTGTTGGATTCATCCTCCATTCCGCACTCTTCACCCCTTATTTTTCTTGGAAATATAGCCATCGAAATCATCATGCTAACACAAACTCACTTGATAATGATGAAGTTTATATTCCTAAGCGTAAGTCCAAAGTAACGTATTACTCAAAGATTCTTAACAACCCGCCTGGTCGAGTATTCACTTTGGTTTTTAGGTTGACTCTTGGATTTCCTTTATACCTTTTAACTAATATTTCTGGCAAGAAATACGGAAGGTTTGCCAATCACTTTGATCCCTTAAGTCCAATTTTCACTGAGCGTGAACGAATTCAGGTTGTGCTATCAGATATTGGCATTCTTGCCCTTATATACGCAGTTAAGCTTCTTGTAGCCGCAAAAGGAGCAGCTTGGGTAGCATGTATGTATGGAGTTCCCGTGCTTGGTGTACATATGTTTTTTGTTTTGATCACTTATTTGCATCACACTCATCTTTCGTTGCCTCACTATGATTCAACGGAATGGAACTGGATCAGAGGGGCATTATCAACGATTGACAGGGACTTTGGTTTCCTAAATAGGGTTTTCCACGACGTTACACACACTCACGTCTTGCATCATTTGATCTCATACATTCCACATTATCATGCAAAGGAGGCAAGAGATGCAATCAAGCCTGTGTTGGGTGAGTTTTATAAGATTGACAGGACTCTAATTTTTTAAGCAATGTGGGTTGTTATAGTATGGATGACATGTTCTATCGCCTAGAATGGAACGGGATCTGAGATGCCTAGAAAGAATCATGCATAAAGACCCTTGTAACAAACCACACTAATGAAAGTCATGTCTTACGACTAGAACATCATTGGGTACGACATAACCAGTGACAGTCTTGGGTGAGTTTTATAAGATCGATAGGACTCCAATTTTTAAGGCAATGTGGAGAGAGGCAAAGGAATGCATCTACATCGAGCCAGATGAGGACAGTGAGCACAAAGGCACATACTGGTACCACAAACTATGATTAATGGCAAAAGCCAATAACTTTCGTAAGCTGCACGCCACCTTTATTTTCTAGAAAGCTATCAAGTTGTTGTTGGTAGAACCATAGAGTAATGTGTATTTTACGGGTCTAGCTATGTCGATTGTGTGAATTTGTATTTTGGTTATATTCTTCCTTATGTAGTACTATCCAAAGTGATAAAGTTCGTTATTACTTCTATAGTTTTTATGCTTATACTAACGAAATGTTCCAATTCCATATTTCCATTATATATGATTGAGTACGAGTTGAGTAAGATGCCTTCATTCTCGAGTCACTATAAAAACTATATGATCCAATCTCCCTTAGAATATTTTGCGCGATATGTGATTTTCAAAAAAATGTATTTCATGACGCTTTTGAACTTGTTTAAATTTTTTCATACTTAAAATTGGAGAAAATGTGTTTATATTTATAATTACATAAAAATGTAGACAATTTTGAGAACTTTTGAGCACGCACAATATACAATAATTGTTTTGACAAGATTTCTCATCTTAATAAATAATCCGGCATGCTACTCAACCCATCGATTTCATTCCCTTGTCATTGTAGGTGTGAGATTCCGAAGTAAACTAGCTTTACATTCTCCTCACTTGTGTAAAAAGTAGTAATTCAACAATCTTAGATAGCTCAACATTAATGGTGCTTCATAATTGGTTATTGTACGTTGTTGGATTTAAACTTTTCACAGCTTTAATAATTGGGTTAATTACTTGAAAATGCATTATACTTGTCACTTTTTGTTATTGTGTGTACTGAACTTTTTTTTCTTAATTTATATAAGATTAAAATATCTTATATTATTCAAGAAAAATAATTATTACCTAAATATATGTATTTGCCGAAATTATTAAAAGGTTAATTATTTATATATTATACAATTAAATATATAATATAATAGGGAAATTATGAAATATTTTTAGGCAAAATAAAATCTGATTTTATACTTTGAAAAACCCCAAAAATCTCGCCACTTCTTCCTTGAGTTTATCTTTTTTCTACATTTTTTATATTGCTAAATCTATTAAAAACCATTTCAAAAACCCCTAAAAAATTTAGTGGCTTGGCTCATATTTTTTTATAATACAAGGAAATGAATTTTCTAGGGTTCTTGCGAGATCAAGGTGGAGCTATGGAAAATTGCTGGTTTCTTTGGGTTAAGGTGTGTGGTTTGATTTATAGGCTATCCAATTGACTCGAAAATCTTCATAAATTCATAAATCATCAACAATTGCTCAAAGGCGATTTTTTACTACTCAAGTTTATATCAATGTTAATTCAGTATGTTCATGGACTAAAATTATTTGGCATGATCTAGGGGTCTCGATTTAGATTAATCATGCTTTCCAAACCATAATTTTTAGCTAGAAATGATATCGGCATGTAAATAATTACTTTCCAATGTTTTTATATTGTTATCAGCTTGTATATATCATGTTTAGGTCAGATAAAATGCTAAATAATTTTAGAGGAACTCAATACATAATTACTGTGGCAATTTTATCTTTGACGATTTCGAATTATGAAGAATATGAAGAAATAATTTAGAAAATGAATTTGCGGTTAGGGTTGGCTTATTTTTCTATTGCTTAAGTAATTCCAATGATTGTGAATAATGATTTCTTAATAATTGGAGGGAAGAAAAAAAAAACAAAAAATCAATTCTGGAGTTTTTGTGGATTTAAATGCATGCCGAATTAGATAATTTAAAGTAACGGGATTGTTTTGTAATTTCTGAAACTTTGGGGTGATTATGGCATGTTAATATAATGTATTGATTCTGTGAAAAATATGCTAGTAAGGGTATTAAATTGTCATTTGATAATTGTTATGGCGTTAACATGATGTACATTAAATATATAATATATATATTTAATTCGAATTTTAATTAAAACGGAGGGGACTAAAAGTGTAATAAAAATCTGTATTGAAAAGTACAAGGTTGTATGATCAGTAATAAAGTATTAAACATATGAAAATACATATTTTTGTTATTATAAGGGCTTGTTTGGCAAAAATGGATAATTAAAGATCATGTTTACATTAAATTAATCATCTAAAAGGTAGTATAGATAAGATAATATTATGTAAGATCAAGGTTTGGATTGTAAATAACAGAAATAGAAAATCATGCTACTTAATAGAAACCCATGGCTATTGTTTATGAAAGTCTATTTTTGGGAAGTTTTAATTATGGAAACTTATTAAAAATCAGGAAAGTTCTCATTTATGCGAAGTTAATTAAGGAAAGTCTATGTTGAGAAAATCTTTACTATAATTAGAAGCTGCTATTTTTGAGAAAGTACCATAAGTAATAAACAAGATGTAATACTAATCATGAAATTATTATATCATCGGAACTATGTTAATCTAGAAAACCCCCCCCCCCCCGTATAATCAAGTGAATCATGGCCTAATTATAGAGAATTATTGACAAAATACACACAAAGGTCGAAATTTGAAAGTTCAGTACATACAATAAGAAAAAAAAAGTTCAATACACACAATAACAAAAAGTGACAAGTATGATACATTTTCAAGTAATTATCCCTTAATAATTCTAGTGCATTATTGACAAATGATTCTTGATGTCATTCTGTCTGCAATATTGGTGACTAAATGTGTCCTGCAATTAGAGTTCATATCACATAGTGTAACGCATTAGATTTGTTGGGCACTAAAATCTTTTTGTTGATTAAAAAGGAAACTGATAAGTGCCTCACGTTCTGAAATTTGAAATTTATCGTTAATTTTATCTGCAGTTTCCCTGTATATATAACACCTTATTTTTTCTTTAATAAAAGTAAATCAATTGCCAATACTACGTAACAACTAGGAAAGTAAGTATTACAAATACAAGAAACAACACTTTATTTTTACATTATGTTGTAGAAAAATCTTATTTAACAACTAGGTGCATGCACATGACAAACTTTAGCACGCCAAGATGAAAATTTATATTTTAAAGAAATTTTATTATTAAAATTACATAACATCCAATTTTTGTGCACAAATAATTGAACCTTAGATATATTGTGACTTATGTTAATACAAATTATGTGAGATTTATGTCAAAGCCTCATGTGTTCAGAGGGTATATAACTAGCATTTAATTACAATTTAACGCACAAACTTTCTACGCTTTAATTTATTTTATAAGTTTCTCCCTTCTTTTACATGACCTTCACAAGTATATTGTTATATAATCAAACAATAAAGAAACCAAAAACTGCAATAAACTAAAATACGCTTACGCAGGTTATATATCTTTTAATAAATACAAACACGAGAAAACTATATATCTCTAACGGACGTCCTCATATTTTGTCCCATCATATTTGACTCGAGAGTGAGTAGGAGTTAACAAGAATTATTTTGTAGTTTTGCTTGAAGTCTTGAACCACAACAATGACTACCAGAAAAAGAACAAATACAAAATAGTTGAAAACTAGAAGTTGGAAGGTGCGGACAAGCATATTAATATTTAATTTAAACTTAAGAAACATGTTCAATTGAGAAGTTATAATATCAACATCTTTAGCAATTAAAAAAGATTTAAATTAAAAAAAATTACATCATATGTCACAAAAGCCGAGTGATTAAAGAAATTAAGCACACTCTTAAAATAAAATCAAAATACTTTTATAACAAAAATATCAAATCCTTCACACGTGAAGAAAGAACTTAACATATAATTGAGCCGACGGTTTTGACTACCATTAACTATAAATATCAAACATATGGTATCACAAACACAAACATACAATTCTCTTTAAAGTCTCTTTTCCATTGCCTTTAACTTTATTTATGTTTTTGTATTACTAACCACTTTCAAGTTATAACATTTCAAAAGATGGGAGCGGGTGGTCGAATGTACTATTCCTCTGAGCATGCGGTAAAAGATATTCTCAAACGTGTCCCAGTTGATCCACCGTTCTCGTACAAGTGATCTGAAGAAAGCAATCCCTGCTCATTGCTTTGAGCGATCTGTCATTCGTTCATCTTACTATATTGTTCATGATCTCATTGTTACCTATGTCTTTTTGATACGACCCTTGCGGATAGTATCGGGATAGTAGCACCACTTCAAGCGTGTGCGGGCTCCTTAAAAAGAGAGGAAGAAGATTTAGAGATTTATTGGCATAAACATCTATTTTATTAATGAAAATCATTCGGTATATATAGCCGAATAACCCTATCTTGTAAGACAAGATAAACACAAATCTTTTCCTAATCAAACATGTAATTAATGACTTAAATACTTTCCTAAACAATGACATTATTTAAGGGATAGATTTACATGGCATAATCTTTTTGCCATACGGGCTTGGACCGGATCCTCTTGGATCGCCTGGGTGTAACATTCCACACTCTTTCGAAACCACCTTGCCCTCAAGGTGGTGTCTTGAAAACAATCTTGATGCCGGGTTTCCATATTCTTCTTTGAAATTCAGCCTTCATCTTTTTCTTCTTTATGTATTTGGCATTAAGACGCTCCAAGAACAAATAGATATGACCCTGAATTTCAAGCGTTACTTGCGCACATAGGTTTTTACACAATAAGGTTTCGACATTGCCGATGTATACTTTAAAGAGCTTCGTGTTCTTAACCGGTAGCTTCATTCGTTCAACCACTCTCGGTTGGACAAAATTATGAGTGCTACCGTTATCAATTAGAATGTGCACCTTACCCGTACCCAATGTACCTAATAACTGAAGAGAACGGGGACTTCCGTGCCCGAACAAAGAATTAAGAATCGAGGTATCCCCGCTTTCTATGGCCTCTTTGTTCTCCATTGGTGTCACCGGACCTGAAGATTCTGATTCATCACCACCATTGTTGCCAAAGGTTTTAGTCATCGTACCCGCCACTGGAGCTGCTTGGTCATCCAAACGAGCCTCGGTAATTAGTGCCAACGAAAATGCGTCACCCAGGGTATTAGGTCTTGATACTAAAAACTCCCGCTGCAATTGAAGTTTAAACCCAGAAATATAGAAGGAGATGAGTAAAGAGTCCGGTATATCCGTAGCTCGATTCATCAGCTTTTTAAATTCCCGTTGATAATCTTTCACCGTCCCCAATTGCAACAATTTCGATAATGCCCCATTCGGATCTTCATATTCTGACGGTCCAAAACAATTCCTCACGCTTTCTTCAAACCTGGCCCAAGTAGTGATCAAACCATTCCTCGTCATCCATTGAAACCATTCCGCAACCGCACCCTCTAAATTAAAACCCACGATCTTTAGCCACTAATCAGCAGGGATGTTTAGTAGCGAAAAGTACTCTGTGATGGCAAAAATCCAACTCTCTGGATAGACTCCTGAAAACTTCGGAACATCCATGAATGCAATATTAAATTTTTTTTCGGTCGATGAACATTAACCGTGAATAGTACCCAATGAACAGTAACCGTGAATAGTGCACGATGAACAGTAACTTTTTTTTAATCCTTAAATCGGTAGCCCTCAACGAGGACTCTCAATGAAAGCACCAGTTGATACGACCCTTGCGGATAGTATCGGGATAGTAGCACCACTTCAAGCGTGTGCGGGCTCCTTAAGAAGAGAGGAAGAAGATTTAGAGATTTATTGGCATAAACATCTATTTTATTAATGAAAATCATTCGGTATATATAGCCGAATAACCTTATCTTGTAAGACAAGATAAACACAAATCTTTTCCTAATCAAACATGTAATTAATGACTTAAATACTTTCCTAAACAATGACATTATTTAAGGGATAGATTTACATGGCATAATCTTTTTGCCATGCGGGCTTGGACCAGATCCTCTTGGATCGCCTGGGTGTAACATTCCACACTCCTTCGAAACCACCTTGCCCCCAAGGTGGTGTCTTGAAAACAATCTTGATGCCGGGTTTCCATATTCTTCTTTGAAATTCAGCCTTCATCTTTTTCTAATCAAACATGTAATTAATGACTTTCCTAACACAAGGAGACAACATAAATATATTCCTAATACGACACGAAACATTCCTAAATAAATAGTCAAACATTATCATTCCTAAACTGAGGGCGTAACATTCCCCACTCCTTCGAAACCACCTTGCCCTCAAGGTGTCGTCTAAAAAAATCTTGATTCCGGGATCCTATATTCTTCTTTGAATTGCAACCTCCATCTTTTTCTTCTTTATGTATTGGTCATTAAGACGCTCCAAAAGCAAAATAAGAACATGTAGGGTGGAAACAGTGTATTGAACCCCTTTGTTATTTTCATTTACTCCAACACCTATAACCTCATTACCTTCCACGTCTGGCTCGTCAATGTTTTGCTCAACAGCCACATCCACCACTTTAACCACTTTCACTTCATCTTGTTTACCATCCACTAACACCTTCATTTCCAACTCACTAACTTGATCTCGTGCATCATTATCATAGGTACTTTTTACATCAATCGATTGCTGCACCCAATTAAGCACTTTTACTTCGCCTGAAGATTCTAAATCGCTTGTTGGTGTCACCGGACCTGAAGATTTTGAATCATCACCATCATTAACCACCTTGTTAGCTTCCAATCCAGCCGACGTACCCGCCACCGGAGCTGCTTGGTCATCGAAACGAGCCTCGATAATTCGTGTCAACGAAAACACGTCGCCAAGGGTAGTGGGTTTTGATACTAACAACTCTCGTTGCAAGTGCAGTTTAAGCCCAGAAATATAGTAGGAGATGAGCAAAGAGTCCGGTATATCCGTAGCTCGATTCATCAGCTTTTCAAATTCCCGTTGATAATCTTTCACCGTCCCCAATTGCAACAAGTTTGATAACGCCCCATTCGGATCCTCATATTCTGACGGTCCAAAATAATTCCTTACGCTTTCTTCAAACCTGCCCCAAGTAGTGATCAAACCATTCCTCGTCATCCATTGAAACCATTCTGCAGTCGCACCCTCTAAATTAAAACCCACGATCTTTAGCCACTGATCAATAAGGGTGTTTAGTAGCGAAAAGTACTCACTGATGGCAAAAATCCAACTCTCTGGATAGACTCCTGAAAACTTTAGAACATCCATGAATGCAATATTTAATTTTTTTTGGTCGATGAACAGTAACCGTGAATAGTACCCGATGAACAGTACCGTGAATAGTAACTTTTTTTTGGAACCTTAAATCGGAAGCCCTCAACGAGGAAACTAATGAAAACACCAGTTGATACGACCCTTGCGGATAGTATCGGGATAATAGCACCACTTCAAGCGTGTGCGGGCTTCTTAAGAAGAAAGGAAGAAGATTTAGAGATTTATTGGCATAAACATCTATTTTATTAATGAAAATCATTCGGTATATATAGCCGAATAACCCTATCTTGTAAGACAAGATAAACACAAATCTTTTCCTAATCAAACATGTAATTACTGACTTAAATACTTTCCTAAACAATGACATTATTTAAGGGATAGATTTACATGGCATAATCTTTTTGCCATGCGGGCTTGGACCGGATCCTTTTGGATCGCTTGGGTGTAACATTCCACACTCTTTCAAAACCACCTTGCCCTCAAGGTGGTGTATTAAAAACAATCTTGATGCCGGGTTTCCATATTCTTCTTTGAAATTCAGCCTTCATCTTTTTCTAATCAAACATGTAATTAATGACTTTCCTAACATAAGGAGACAACATAAATATATTCCTAATACGACACGAAACATTCCTAAATAAATAGTCAAACACTATCATTCCTAAACTGAGGGCGTAACATTCCCTACTCCTTCGAAATCACCTTGCCCTCAAGGTGTCGTCTAAAAAAATCTTGATTCCGGGATCCCATATTCTTCTTTGAATTGCAACCTCCATCTTTTTCTTCTTTATGTATTGGTCATTAAGACGCTCCAAAAGGAAAATAAGAACATGTAGGGTGGAAACAGTGTATTGAACCCCTTTGTTATTTTCATTTACTCCACCTATAACCTCATTACCTTCCACGTCTGGCTCATCAATGTTTTGCTCAATAGCCACATCCACCACTTTAACCACTTTCACTTCATCTTGTTTACCATCCACTAACACCTTCATTTCCAACTCACTAACTTGATCTCGTGCATCATTATTATAGGTACTTTCTACATCAATCGATTGCTGCACCCAATTAAGCACTTTTACTTCGCCTGAAGATTCTAAATCGCTTGTTGGTGTCACCGGACCTGAAGATTTTGAATCATCACCATCATTAACCACCTTGTTAGCTTCCAATCCAGCCAACGTACCCGCCACCGGAGCTGCTTGGTCATCGAAACGAGCCTCGATAATTCGTGTCAACGAAAACACGTCGCCAAGGGTAGTGGGTTTTGATACTAACAACTCTCGTTGCAAGTGCAGTTTAAGCCCAAAAATATAGTAGGAGATGAGAAAAGAGTCCGGTATATCCATAGCTCGATTCATCAGCTTTTCAAATTCCCGTTGATAATCTTTCACCGTCCCCAATTGCAACAATTTTGATAACGCCCCATTCGGATCTTCATATTCTGACGGTCCAAAACAATTCCTCACGCTTTCTTCAAACCTGCCCCAAGTAGTGATCAAACCATTCCTCTTCATCCGTTGAAACCATTCCGCAACCGCACCCTCTAAATTAAAACCCACGATCTTTAGCCACTGATCAGCAGGGGTGTTTAGTAGCGAAAAGTACTCATTGATGGCAAAAATCCAACTCTCTGGATAGACTCCTGAAAACTTCAGAACATCCATGAATGCAATATTTTTAATTTTTTTTTCGGTCGATGTACAGTAACCGTGAATAGTACCTGATGAACAGTACCGTAAATAGTAACTTTTTTTTTGGAACCTTGAATCGGAAGCCCTCAATGAGGAAACCAATGAAACCACCAGTTGAGACGACCCTTGCGGATAGTATCAGGATAGTAGCACCACTTCAAGCGTGTGCGGGCTCCTTAAGAAGAGAGGAAGAAGATTTAGAGATTTATTGGCATAAACATCTATTTTATTAATGAAAATCATTCAATATATATAGCCGAATAACCCTATCTTGTAAAACAAGATAAACACAAATCTTTTCCTAATCAAACATGTAATTAATGACTTAAATACTTTCCTAAACAATGACATTATTTAAGGGATAGATTTACATGGCATAATCTTTTTGCCATGCGGGCTTGGACCGGATCCTCTTGGATCGCCTGGGTGTAACACTTTTACTTCCTTGCAAACACTTATATTCCTCTTCTTCAACAACCTTTAGCTTACTTAGCATGGCCGGTTTACTGGTTTTGCCAAGCTAGCATCCTCACTGGCTTATGGGTCATTAGTCATGAATGTGGTCACCATGCTTTTAGTGAATACCAATGGATTGATGATACTGTTGGATTCGTCCTCTATTCCGCACTCTTCACCAGGGACGGACCTAAGATTTTCAAGAGGGTGTTGCACGAAACAACTGTTGGGCTAAAATCGGGTGTAGCCCGTGCCACACCCGGCACCCATGCAGTTCCGTCCCTTATCTTCACCCCTTATTTTTCTTAGAAATATAGTCATCGACACCACCACGCTAACACAAACTCACTAGATAACGACGAAGTTTATATTCCTAAGCGTAAATCCAAAGTAAGGTCTTACTTCAAGATTCTTAACAACCCGCTAGGTCGAGTGTTTACTTTGGTTTTTAGGTTGACTCTTGGATTCCCTTTATACCTTTTAACTAATATTTCTGGCAAGAAATACGGAAGGTTTGCCAATCACTTTGATCCCTTAAGTCCAATTTTCACTGAGCGCGAATGAATTCAGGTTGTGCTATCGGATATTGGCATTCTTGCCCTTATATACGCAATTAAGCTTCTTGTAGCCGCAAAAGGAGCATCTTGGGTAGCGTGTATGTATGGAGTTCCCGTGCTAGGCGTACATATGTTTTTTGTTTTGATCACCTATTTGCATCACACTCATCTTTCATTACCTCATTATGATTCAACCGAATGGAACTGGATTAGAGAGGCCTTATCAACAATTGATAGGGACTTTGGGTTCCTAAATAGGATTTTCCATGACGTTACACACACTCACGTCTTGCATCATTTGATCTCATACATTCCACATTATCATGCAAAGGAGGCTAGAGATGCAATCAAGCCTGTCTTGGGTGAGTTTTATAAGATCGATAGGACTCTAATCTTTAAAGCAATGTTGAGAGAGGCAAAGGAGTGCATCTACATTGAGCCAGATGAGGACAGTGAGCACAAAGGCACGTACTGGTACCACAAAATGTGATTAACCGCAAAAGGCAATTATAGTGTTAAGCTGCTCCATCGTCACCTTTGTTTTTTCTTGAAAGCTACCAAATTGTTGCTAGCACCACACAATAATGTGTATTTTACTGGCCTAGCTAGCTATGTCAAATTATGTGAGTTTGTATTTTCGATATGGTCTTCACTATGTATTACTATCCGAAGTGATGAGGTGGTTATTAGTTCTGTTAGCGTAAAATAGTGATATTATATATTTTGTATACATAATTGTAATTATGTAATAGTTGTGTATCATTCTTGTAATTCATTCCTTATGTATATCCAACTAATCCCACCTGATTTGGTGTGGACATTATCTCATTCACATGGTATCAGCTAGGGTTTTCCTTCTTTCTAGGCTTTCTTCAACATAATAATTTTTCTGCTACTGCCGATTATGACTTCTTCTTCTTCCAATCCTTCTGATGGCACTCTCCCCATGGCAACCATCTTGCATATGATTTCTATCAAGCTTCATTCAAACAACTATCTTTTATGGAGAAATCAAATGATCCCTCTCCTCTTATATCAGAAACTTATGTCGCACGTGGACGGTTCTGCAGCCTCTCCGTCTACCATGATTATTGCTGACAACAAAGAATTGCCGAATCCAGCGTATACAGCCTGGTTCAAAATAGACCAACGGGCTGTCATTCTTTTGAACTCTTCTTTTTCCGAGGAGGCTGCCGCTGAAGTTATTGGACTTTCTTATTCTGCACAGATCTGGGATGCTCTCAAAAATGCGTATAGCCATTCTTCGGTTGAACGTATGCACAGTCTGCGTGATCAACTTCGCCTCTTGGGCAAAGAAACCTCTTATGTTTCAGATTTTGGTCGCAAATTTAAGGCCTTATGTGATCAGTTATCAACCATTGGACAACCTGTTGATGAATCGGACATGCTTCATTGGTTTCTTTGCGGTCTAGGTGCCTCATTTGAGACTTTTTCTACAGCCATTAGAGCCTCAAAACCGCATCCATCCTTCCGTGATCTTGTTTCTCAAGCCGAAAGTCACGAACTTTTTCTGACATCTCCACATGGTTCGACGTCCACATCCCCTGTTGCCTTTGTTACAGATCATTCTAGGCCTTCATACACTTCTCGTGGCAGAGGTCAGTCATCACGTGGGGGTGGCCACGGCCGTGGCCGTCGAACCCCTTATTGTCAGCTATGTCGAACTGATGGTCATTATGCTTCTCACTGCCCGAAACTTGCTTCCTATGCGACCAAGGCTGCTTCTTTAGATGCAAATCTTGCTAACGCCTTTCATGCTCAATGTGATTTGTCTGATACCACTCCAGATTGGTATGTTACAGATTCGGGAGCATCTACTCACATGACATCTTCTCCTGACATTCTTCCTAATGCTTATCCTCATATTGGTAATCAAACTGTTACCTTTGGTAATGGTCAAACTCTTAATGTTTCCCACACGGGTTCTAACTTGTTTTCCAATAATATTATGTTGAATGATGTTTTAGTTGTCCCACATCTTACTAAGAATCTTTTATCCATTAGTAAGCTTACTTCTGACAATCACGTTGATGTTTTGTTTTCTCAACCCTACTTTACAATTTAGGACAAAAAAACAGGACAAGCACTAGCTCGGGGCAAATGTGAAAATGGGCTCTATGTGATTTCTGCTGATCATCAGGCTTTCATTGCGGTTTCTTCAATCAAAGCTTCTTATGAGACTTAGCATAAACGTTTAGGACATGTTTCCTTTGATGCAATTTATAGTATAAATAAATCAGGATGTTTATCTATTACTTCAGTTTTGCCTAAACCTATTATTTGTGATTCATGTAAATTAGCAAAAGGACATCGTTTTCCTTTCGATCTAAATTCCAAATGATCTAATTATCCATTGGATTTAATACATTGTGATTTATAGGGTCCTTCTCATGTTTTGTCTAATGATGGTTATTGTTACTATGTTGTGTTTGTCGATGATCATTCTAGATTTACATGGTTTTATCCACTTAAATCTAAGTCGGACTTTTATGCTATCTTATCTGTTTTCCTCAAGTTTGTTCAGAATCAATTTTCAAGAACAGTTAAAATCTTTCAGAGTGACGGAGGAAAAGAATTTGTGAATCATGCCGTTCAGAAGTTACTTGACAACAATGGCACCTTTCATCATCTCTCATGTCCTTATACACCACAACAGAATGGCCGAGCTGAAAGGAAACATCAAAGCAAGCAACAAAATAATTAAAAAAAAAATTTGCTCGTCACAAAATAACAATTTTTTTTTACAAAAGTATTGATTTAATTCAGATCAAAATACCCACTGACATGACGAACCCCAACACATAAGCCCATAGAAATTTTTTTATTAAAATATTACACCGGAAAAATAAATGTCGCACAAATATAAAAAAAACAAAATTTAACACGCGCATCAACTCGCGGACATCAATGCATAACCACATATTTACCCAATCTCATAAAATCATATTAAAATAAAACCCAAATAGCCAAAAAAACAACCTTTAAACACATAACCTTTAAAAAATTAGCATAACATACAAATTTTAAAAATAATACAGTAACAGGCCCAGTGTTGCCATTTTAAAGGCCGTGATCCATTTAACAAACTTTTTTTTTGTTAAGTAGGGCAACTTAGCAAAATAATATAAAAAATTGCTCGGCACAAAATGAAATTTTTTTTAACAAAATTACCGATTTAGTTCAATCAAAAAATTACCTGCGCCATGAGGCCCAACACATAAGCCCATATAAAAAAGAACAAAAAAGCATAGACCTTAAGGAAAATAAAACCCTTAAAAAATAAAACATCTCAGACTCAAAAATAGGAAAAAATATATAGATTTATTCGGATAAAAATATAACGACGACATTACGCCCGCCCAACTACGTAAAGCCCATATAAAAAAACAATCAAACATGAACCGAGAAAAAATAACCCCCACAAAATAAAAAATCAAAAATATTGCTCAACACAAAATCGGAAAAAAAAATATAATTTTATTCAGATCAAAAAATACCCACGATATGACGGCCAACACATAAGCCCATATAAAAAAAACTATTAAACACGAGACTGGAAAAATAAAACTGCAAAAAAAATAAAAATAAAAAATTAATGCCCCGCATCAACGCGTGGGCAATCATGCTTAAAAAAACACTCACATCTATGATAAAAGAAACACCGCCCCGCAGCAACGCGCGGGCAACTATGCTTGTTGTTACTATGTTGTGTTTGTCGATGATCATTCTAGATTTACATGGTTTTATCCACTTAAATCTAAGTCGGACTTTTATGCTATCTTATCTGTTTTCCTCAAGTTTGTTCAGAATCAATTTTCAAGAACAGTTAAAATCTTTCAGAGTGACGGAGGAAAAGAATTTGTGAATCATGCCGTTCAGAAGTTACTTGACAACAATGGCACCTTTCATCATCTCTCATGTCCTTATACACCACAACAGAATGGCCGAGCTGAAAGGAAACATCAAAGCATTATGGAAACCGGGTTAGCCATGCTTTTTAATTATAATGTTCCCACTGACAGACAATAAAAACCCCATAGGTATAATCTTATTAATGACCATTATTTATAATGGTGAAACCCTAATACCCTAAACCCATAAACGGGCTTGGGCCTATTTATTCACTAATAATCCCTCGCAGTCCGAGCGGCAAAATCACGAAAGCTCGAGTAGTAAACTAGAAAAGAAAAGAAAAAAAAACAAAACATTAACGATTGTGTAGATTTGTGACCTTAGCACAAATCACAAACACAAATCACGATTGTGTGGATTTATGACCTTAGCACAAATCGCCAACACAAATCACGGTTGTGTGGATTTGTGACCTTAGCACAAATCACCAACACAAATTACGGTTTTATGGATTTGTGACCTTTGCACAAATCACCAACACAAATCACTAAAAAACAATAAAACAACTATAACTATTTTTTTTAAATAAAAGACAAATTACTATGCTAATAAATAGAATGCATTCCATGAATCCATCCTTTGTCGTATTCCATTGCTGCTTCCTTACTTCCTTCTTATGCGAATTCGTAAGCTGCCATTTTTTTCTTTTCTTAGGATTTGGGTGCAGGTAGTTATAGAATAATAGATAGATTCTGGAATGGTGGTGGTATGATTGAAGAGAGGTTAGAGTTTGACGTGGTGGTTTAAGAGAGGCGGCTCAACATAGCCACCTAGGTCTGAGGATCAGACTCGCTCTGATACCATGTCAGACATTGAAAACCCCGTAGGTATAATCTTATTAATGACCAATATTTCCACCCCGTCAAAAAACCTATCCGCCATTATCTTCTCTTAAAAAAAACCACATCAGGCCTATATCTTGTTCGATCCAAACCTAATACTGGTGAAACCCTAATAACCTAAACCCACAAACGGGCTTGGGCCTATTTATTCACTAATACCCACTGCTTTTTGGGTTGAGGCTTTTACAGCAGTGATGTGGGGTCTCGTAATACTTCTACACGAAGTTTTATAACTCTCTAGGCAGAGTACCTAACCGTTGTAGTAGTAGTATAGGCAAGACTCGGGGGTTGTTATCGTTCTCTAGGGGAATAGGTTGGGAAGGCTTGATCACGATCTAACAGAATTTTAGGGGTTGAGAGAAGATTATTTTTGTGTTTTTATATTTTATAGAAAGCAGGTAAATCTATGGTTTGAGGGGTTGGTTTGTTTAACTATTAACTAAACTAACTAATATCTAATGTACTGGTGATAACTTTATGATAATTAAATGTATTTACTTAATCATGCATTACTTATCAGATTGCTTCTCCTAATCCCATTTCCTTGTCACACTTGTGATGATCTGTGTAAGTATTTCTTAGGTCATGAACGGATTACACGAACCCGCCATCTATTTAATATTCCGTTAAGGCAACGCACAAGTAAGGTAGTATGAAGATTATTACAAGGCCCCTAAGAGTATATTAAATGCTTGTGAAATATCTTAAGATGGATCAACCATATAAGGGGGTAAGGTAGTGTGAAGACTGTTACCCGATGATATCCTTTCTACGCACTCGCATGTCCCTAGACGTGTCTACAGCGATACAGACAAAAGCTGGTTTTCTAAAGCCTAACGCGCACATTCATCAACAAGAAGCAATAGTAATAGGATCTACAATCCGACTTTCATGCAATCATAAGCAAATACAAAGGAGGGTTTAGCCTCGCATGTTATAATGAAAGTAAGAAGATAAATCAATAACACAACACATAGACATATTGAATGATTAATGATAAATAACTGATGTGTGCTAAAACACACATCATTTGTACCCCGGAAAATGCTAATAAACAGACTAAAACACTAAAATATGGATAAATATGTTGCAAATATGTTTGTATTGTGTTTTTATGTCTTACAGGTACAAAGGATTGAAAACAAAGAAAAAACGGTAATTTTCGGGTGACTTTCAATGATATTTTTACGTTTATCGAGGTTTAAACAAAGTCGTTAATATCCCACGATCACTCCATTGGAAAGAGCACGAAATTACGAGTCTATCGGTACCTTACTTGCCCCGTGAACCTTTCTTATTTGAACCTTACAAAGCCTTTCTTTCTTGTTGTCCATTGTGGGGTGTTTGGAATTAGGTTTTTAGGGATCAAGAAGTTAAGTGAAGGAGATGAGATTGAGAGATGAATACTTTTTTTTATTTTTTATTTTGGTTTACGGGTTGGGGTTTATATATGAAGTTTATTTCTAACGGCCAGTTATGAGTTACTGGATTTTCGTAAATGTGGTTTTCAGATTTTGATTTTTAACAATTAATGAAAATCATTCGGTATATATAGCCGAATAACCCTATCTTGTAAAACAAGATAAACACAAATCTTTTCCTAATCAAACATGTAATTAATGACTTAAATACTTTCCTAAATAATGACATTATTTAAGGGATATATTTACATGGCATAATCTTTGCCATGCGGGCTTGGACCGGATCGTCTTGGATCGCCTGGGTGTAACACTTTTACTTCCTTGCAAACACTTATATTCCTCTTCTTCAACAACCTTTAGCTTACTTAGCATGACCGGTTTACTGGTTTTGCCAAGCTAGCATCCTCACTGGCTTATGGGTCATTAGTCATGAATGTGGTCACCATGCTTTTAGTTAAATCCAATGGATTGATGATACTATTGGATTCATCCTCTATTCCGCACTCTTCACCAGACGGACCCAAGATTTTCAAAAGGGTGTTGCACTAACTACGGTTGGGACTAAAATTCGGCGTGAATCCCGTGCCCACACCGGCACCCATGCGTTTCCGTCCATATCTCACATCCCTTATATTCTTAGAAATTAGTCATCGACGCACCAAATGATCACTCTAACAACAAACTCACTAGACTAACGGCCGCAGTATTATAATTCTAAGACAAAATCCAAAGAAAGGTCTTACCATCAATATTCTTAACAACCCGCAAGGTCGATGTTGTTTACTTTGGTTTTTAGGTTTGACTCTTGATTCCCTATACCTTTTTAAACTAATATTCTGGCAAGAAATAGCGGAAGGTTTTGGCATCACTTTTGATCCCTTAAGTCCAGATTCACTCTCGCCGAATAAATGAATTCAGGGTTGTTCTATCGGATATTGTAATTCTTGCCCTTAAATACGCAATTTAAGCTTGCTTGTAGCCACAAAAGGAGCATCTTTGGTAGCGTGTATGTATTGAGTTCCCTTGCTAATGCGTACCTATGTTTTTTGTTTGATCACCTATTTGCATCACACTCATCTATCCCATTATACCTCATTATGATTCCGAACCGAATGAACTTGGATTAGAGAGGGCCCCCCCCCGCCACCCTTATCAACAATTGATAGGGACTTAGGGTTCCTAAATATGATTTTTCCCATTAAGTTACACACACCTCACGTCTTCAACATTTTTGATCTCATACATTCCACATTATCATGCAAAGGAGGCTAGAGATGCAATCAAGCCTGTCTTGGGTGAGTTTTATAAGATCGATAGGACTCTAATCTTTAAGGCAATGTGGAGAGAGGCAAAGGAGTGCATCTACATTGAGCCAGATGAGGACAGTGAGCACAAAGGCACGTACTGGTACCACAAAATGTGATTAACCGCAAAAGGCAATTATAGTGTTAAGCTGCTCCATCGTCACCTTTGTTTTTTCTTGAAAGCTACCAAATTGTTGCTAGCACCACACAATAATGTGTATTTTACTGGCCTAGCTAGCTATGTCAAATTATGTGAGTTTGTATTTTCGATATGGTCTTCACTATGTATTACTATCCGAAGTGATGAGGTGGTTATTAGTTCTGTTAGCGTAAAATAGTGATATTATATATTTTGTATACATAATTGTAATTATGTAATAGTTGTGTATCATTCTTGTAATTCATTCCTTAGTATAAGAAAAAAATATAAAGGGGGAGGGGGGGGGGGGGACCTACCTAACCCCCCTGATTGGTGCGACATTATCTCATTCACATGGTATCAGCTAGGGTTTTCCTTCTTTCTAGGCTTTCTTCAACATAATAATTTTTCTGCTACTGCCGATTATGACTTCTTCTTCTTCCAATCCTTCTGATGGCACTCTCCCCATGGCAACCATCTTGCATATAATTTCTATCAAGCTTCATTCAAACAACTATCTTTTATGGAGAAATCAAATGATCCCTCTCCTCTTATATCAGAAACTTATGTCGCACGTGGACGGTTCTGCAGCCTCTCCGTCTACCATGATTATTGCTGACAACAAGAATGCCGAATCCAGCGTAATACAGCCTGGTCAAAATAACCAACGGGGCTGTCCATTCTTTTGAACCTTCTTTCCGAGGAGGCTGCCGCTGAAGTTATTGGACTTTCTTATTCTGCACAGATCTGGGATGCTCTCAAAAATGCGTATAGCCATTCTTCGGTTGAACGTATGCACAGTCTGCGTGATCAACTTCGCCTCTTGGGCAAAGAAACCTCTTATGTTTCAGATTTTGGTCGCAAATTTAAGGCCTTATGTGATCAGTTATAAACCATTGGACAACCTGTTGATGAATCGGACAAGCTTCATTGGTTTCTTTGCGGTCTAGGTGCCTCATTTGAGACTTTTTCTACAGCCATTAGAGCCTCAAAACCGCATCCATCCTTCCGTGATCTTTTTTCTCAAGCCGAAAGTCATGAACTTTTTCTGACATCTCCACATGGTTCGACGTCCACATCCCCTGTTGCCTTTGTTACAGATCATTCTAGGCCTTCATACACTTCTCGTGGCAGAGGTCAGTCATCACGTGGGGGTGGCCACGGCCGTGGCCGTCGAACCCCTTATTGTCAGCTATGTCGAACTGATGGTCATTATGCTTCTCACTGCCCGAAACTTGCTTCCTATGCGACCAAGGCTGCTTCTTTAGATGCAAATCTTGCTAACGCCTTTCATGCTCAATGTGATTTGTCTGATACCACTCCAGATTGGTATGTTACAGATTCGGGAGCATCTACTCACATGACATCTTCTCCTGACATTCTTCCTACTGCTTATCCTCATATTGGTAATCAAACTGTTACCTTTGGAAATGTGCAAGCTCTAAGGTTTCCCAACACAGTGATCTAAACTTGTTTCCAATAATATTATGTTGAATGATGTTTTAGTTGTCCCACATCTTACTAAGAATCTTTTATCCATTAGTAAGCTTACTTCTGACAATCACGTTGATGTTTTGTTTTCTCAACCCTACTTTACAATTTAGGACAAAAAAACAGGACAAGCACTAGCTCGGGGCAAATGTGAAAATGGGCTCTATGTAATTTCTGCTGATCATCAGGCTTTCATTGCGGTTTCTTCAATCAAAGCTTCTTATGAGACTTAGCATAAACGTTTAGGACATGTTTCCTTTGATGCAATTTATAGTATAAATAAATCAGGATGTTTATCTATTACTTCAGTTTTGCCTAAACCTATTATTTGTGATTCATGTAAATTAGCAAAAGGACATCGTTTTCCTTTCGATCTAAATTCCAAATGATCTAATTATCCATTGGATTTAATACATTGTGATTTATAGGGTCCTTCTCATGTTTTGTCTAATGATGGTTATTATATACATATACTATATTTGGATGAAAACGCTGCCGTTTTGGCAGCTAGCTACAGTGGCTATAGTAACCGGCCCATGGGCCGGCCCATTTAGTTTTTTTTTCTTTTTCTTTTTTTTTATCCAGACAAATTTAAAAAAAAAATTTTTTTTTTTTTGCTCGGTCACAAAATGACGAAACAAAATTACAAAAGTAACTTAATTATTTTTGGATCCAAAATAATCCGCGCACGAAGACCAAACACAAAAAGCTTATATCAAACAAAATAAACTATTTAGCAACAAAATAATTAAAAAAAAAATTTGCTCGTCACAAAATAACAATTTTTTTTTACAAAAGTATTGATTTAATTCAGATCAAAATACCCACTGACATGACGAACCCCAACACATAAGCCCATAGAAATTTTTTTATTAAAATATTACACCGGAAAAATAAATGTCGCACAAATATAAAAAAAACAAAATTTAACACGCGCATCAACTCGCGGACATCAATGCATAACCACATATTTACCCAATCTCATAAAATCATATTAAAATAAAACCCAAATAGCCAAAAAAACAACCTTTAAACACATAACCTTTAAAAAATTAGCATAACATACAAATTTTAAAAATAATACAGTAACAGGCCCAGTGTTGCCATTTTAAAGGCCGTGATCCATTTAACAAACTTTTTTTTTGTTAAGTAGGGCAACTTAGCAAAATAATATAAAAAATTGCTCGGCACAAAATGAAATTTTTTTTAACAAAATTACCGATTTAGTTCAATCAAAAAATTACCTGCGCCATGAGGCCCAACACATAAGCCCATATAAAAAAGAACAAAAAAGCATAGACCTTAAGGAAAATAAAACCCTTAAAAAATAAAACATCTCAGACTCAAAAATAGGAAAAAATATATAGATTTATTCGGATAAAAATATAACGACGACATTACGCCCGCCCAACTACGTAAAGCCCATATAAAAAAACAATCAAACATGAACCGAGAAAAAATAACCCCCACAAAATAAAAAATCAAAAATATTGCTCAACACAAAATCGGAAAAAAAAATATAATTTTATTCAGATCAAAAAATACCCACGATATGACGGCCAACACATAAGCCCATATAAAAAAAACTATTAAACACGAGACTGGAAAAATAAAACTGCAAAAAAAATAAAAATAAAAAATTAATGCCCCGCATCAACGCGTGGGCAATCATGCTTAAAAAAACACTCACATCTATGATAAAAGAAACACCGCCCCGCAGCAACGCGCGGGCAACTATGCTTGTTGTTACTATGTTGTGTTTGTCGATGATCATTCTAGATTTACATGGTTTTATCCACTTAAATCTAAGTCGGACTTTTATGCTATCTTATCTGTTTTCCTCAAGTTTGTTCAGAATCAATTTTCAAGAACAGTTAAAATCTTTCAGAGTGACGGAGGAAAAGAATTTGTGAATCATGCCGTTCAGAAGTTACTTGACAACAATGGCACCTTTCATCATCTCTCATGTCCTTATATACCACAACAGAATGGCCGAGCTGAAAGGAAACATCAAAGCATTATGGAAACCGGGTTAGCCATGCTTTTTAATTATAATGTTCCCACTGACAGACAATAAAAACCCCATAGGTATAATCTTACTAATGACCATTATTTATAATGGTGAAACCCTAATACCCTAAACCCATAAACGGGCTTCGGCCTATTTATTCACTAATAATCCGCTCGCACCCGAACAGTCAAACAAATCACGAAAGCTCGAGTAGTAAACTAGAAAAGAAAAGAAAAAAAAACAAAACATTAACGATTGTGTAGATTTGTGACCTTTAGCACAAATCACAAACACAAATCACGATTGTGTGGATTTATGACCTTAGCACAAATCGCCAACACAAATCACAGTTGTGTGGATTTGTGACCTTAGCACCAATCACCAACACAAATTACGGTTTTATGGATTTGTGACCTTTGCATAAATCACCAACACAAATCACTAAAAACATTAAAACAACTATAATTATTTTTTTAAATAAAAGACAAATTACTATGCTAATAAATAGAATGCATTATTTATTTATGAATCTATCCTTTGTCGTATTCCATTGCTGCTTCCTTACTTCCTTCTTATGCGAATTCGCAAGCTGCCATTTTTTTCTTTTCTTAGGATTTGGGTGCAGGTAGTTATAGAATAATAGATAGATTCTGGAATGGTGGTGGTATGATTGAAGAGAGGTTAGGAGTTAGACTTAGGTGGGTTTAAGAGAGGGCGGCACAACAAGCCATCTAGTCATGAGGATCAGACCCGCTCTGATACCATGTCAGACATTGAAAACCCCGTAGGTATAATCTTATTAATGACCAATATTTATAATGGTGAAACCCTAATACCTTAAACCTACAAACGGGCTTGGGCCTATTTATTCACTAATATATTAGTGAATAAATAGGCCCGATATATTAGTGAATAAATATGCCCAAGCCCGTTGTGAGTTTAGGGTATTAGGGTTTCACCATTATAAATAATGGTCATTAATAAGATTATACCTACGGGGTTTTCATTGTCTGACATGGTATTGGAGCGGGTCTGATCCTCAAACCTAAGTGGCTATGTTGAGTAGCAGCCCTTAAACCACCCCGTCAAAAAACCTATCCGCCATTATCTTCTCTTAAAAAAAACCACATCAGGCCTATATCTTGTTCGATCCAAACCTAATACCGGTGAAACCCTAATAACCTAAACCCACAAATGGGCTTGGGCCTATTTATTCACTAATACCCACTTCTTTTTGGGTTGAGGCTTTTACATAAGTGATGTGGGGTCTCGTAATACTTCTACATGAAGTTTTACAACTCCCTAGGCAGAGTACCTAACCGTTGTAGCAGTAGTATAGGCAAGACTCGGGGGTTGTTATCGTTCTCTAGGGGAATAGGTTGGGAAGGCTTGATCACGATCTAACAGAATTTTAGGGGTTGAGAGAAATATGTTTGGTGTATTTATATTTTAAGAAAGCATGTAAATAAAATGTTTAGAGGGTTGGTTAGTTTAACAATAACTAAAACTAACTAATATCTCTAATTTCAGGAGATCAACTTTATGATAATTAATGTATTTACTTAATCATGCATTACTTATCAGATTGCTTCTCCTAATCCCATTTCCTTGTCACACTTGTGATGATATGTGTAAGTATTTCTTAGGTCATGAACGGATTGCACGAACCCGCCATCTATTTAATATTCCGTTAAGGCAACGCACAAGTAAGCGAAGTATGAAATTATTACAAGGCCCCTAAGAGTAAATTAAAATGCTTATTACAATATCTTAAGAGGGATCAACCAATAAGGGGTAAGGTAAGTGTGAAGACTGTTACCCCAGATCGAATCCTTATCCTACGCACTAGAAAATCGCATTCCCTAAGACGTTCTACAGCGATACAGACAAAAACTAGTTTTCTTAAAGCCACGCGCACATTCATCAACAAGCAGCAATATAAAAAGATATAATGGATAGAAATATAATGGGTTTTGTTTAGTCAATCCGACTTTCATGCAATCATAAGCAAATACAAAGAGGGTTTAAGAGCCATCCATGTTATAATGAAAGTAAGAAGATAAATCAATAACACAACACATAGACATATTGAATGATTAATGATAAATAACTGATATGTGCTAAAACACACATCATTTGTACCCCGGAAAATGCTAATAAACAGACTAAAACACTAAAATATGGATAAATATGTTGCAAATATGTTTGTATTGTGTTTTTATGTCTTACAGGTACAAAGGATTGAAAACAAAGCAAAAACGGTAATTTTTGGGTAACTTTCAACGACATTTTTATGTTTATCAAGGTTTAAACAAAGTCGTTAATATCCCACGATCACTCCATTGGAAAAAAGCATGAAATTACGAGTCTATCGGTACCTTACTTGCCCCGTGAACCTTTCTTATTTGAACCCTACAAAGCCATTTTAACCCTTTCTTTCTTAATGAACCCTGCCAAATCCAAATGACCCTTATATATATTTAATTTCACACTATGTTATTGAAACTATGCCCTAGCATAGTGGCTTTGGCTGGTTGAGTTGAGTTTGTGACCACGAGGTCTCAAGTTCGATTCCTAGCCCGGCCACGGCTAGGGTATAATTTTCAAGGGCCACGTGGCACTCTCTGAGTGGTCCACGTGGCACCCGACCCGGCCCAAGACCCGACCTGACCTGGCCCATGACCTGACCTGACCCGGCCCATGACCCAGTTGGCCACCTCCATTACCAGACTATTGACCGCTCTTATACCACACCATTGACCGGATTGAGTCTAGCGGTGGTTTGACCGAATGTTCAGCCATTGGGACACGTGTTTACCGGTCGTTGACCACCGTTGATCGTTGTTGACCGCCGTTGACCGGCGGTTGACCGGCGCTGACGTGGATGGCACGTCACTGACCGGGCTGGCCAATCAAGGCTGCCACGTGGCGCGGCGCCGCTCTAATGATTGGGTAGAGTTAACTGTCAGGTGGCGGTAGAACTAATAAAAGATACCACGTGGCACTGTTTGGCATCTCCGTGACGAGGTTCCAGAAGATGCAGAGGGCATTTATGGCATTAATTTCCAATCATTGCCAATGATTGGCTCATAAATATGAGGCGGTGGATCCAAGAAATAATGTGTGGACGTAAATGAATGGAATGAGCTGGAAGGTGTTCGAAAAGACCAAAATACCCCTCATAAGTGGGCTATAAAAATGCACATCCGGATCCAGTGTGAGGGTATTAGAATTTAGTTTTATTTTCATAGTAGAGTAGTATAGTTTTAGGAGTAGGAGTAATGATTAAAGAATAGTGTAGCTTATTTAGCTATTATGTAAAAGCTTTTTATCTATTCTCACTTATTGTACGCGGCTATTTTATGAGATGCTCTTTATTAAGTTGGTTTTTATTAAATGCTTATTATTTCTTTTTGCTTAATTTCTTTTGCTTATTCTTCTACTCATTTTCTTTTGCTTATTTCCAAATAAGCTCATGCTTATAGCTTATTTTTTGGATCCGATCTCTTAAGCTTATATTCTAATTAGCTACTTTCATAGCTTATTTAGACTAGCTTATTTTACATTGTTTTCGATTTAGAGCTTTTCGAGCGAGCTTATTTTCGATTGCTTATTTTTATTCAAGCTTTTTTTTTCTAGATCCAATCCTTAATCATACTCGATCCGAGTTCACTTGATTGAACAACTTAGTTTCGGGTGGATTTGGATCTATTAATTTTAGCTTATTTTCTAGCATAAAGTTTGTTGCTTTTTAACTCTAGCTTATTTTTCTTAGATCTAAATCCTTAATCATACCCGATCCGAGTTTACTTGATTGAACACCTTAGTTTCGGGTAGATTTAGATCTAAAGTTTTTATTTTTTTATTAGCTTATTGTCTTTAGAATAAAATCTAGCTTATTTTGTCTTAGTAGCTTAGTATTATCTTGTTCATCTTAACCCTTGTTTGTTTTAATGTTGATGAAATCTATCCAACTCTTAGGCGAGGAGCTTATGGGTCTTTTAAGCTTATTTTACTACTAAAGTTTTAAACTTTTTAAGTTTTATTAACCCGTTAGCAAATTAGAGAATAATAAAAGCTCAAAACTTTATATTTAGCTAAATAGTTATTTAGAATCTAATAAAGATTATAATACTTTAGCTTTTAATTAATTTACATATATCGGGTGATTCTTAAATCGTCACCATTTTCTTCAATCGGGATTCTTCCTCCTTTTCCTTTTATCGATTATTTGTAGATTGTATCCTTAATTAGCTAATATGTTGAGAGATATTATTAATGATATGTGAGCTTATTATAGTTCGTGTGTTTAGGTAGCCATTATTGTTACTGAGAGATTCAATTTTCTCATACTGCTTTGTATGGAGTTAAATTTACTTAGTGAATTATAAGTGTGATTAATCAAAATCAATAAAAAGGGAAAAATATTGATTACGAATAAATATTATAATTTACATAAAAATTGATAATAGTTATGGTTATTTTCAGAAGCAGCACCTGAACATCAAAAATCGTAAACGACAAGAGCCTAAGAAATAATTAGCATTAATTTAGTAAATCGATATGTTAATAAAGATTGTTTTCAATATAAGACCAACGTTTGTGATAATATAAATCTTAGAAAGATATTGGTTCATCAATAAGGACTTAATTGTATGTTTAATTCACACTTAAGGATCTAATCAATACACTTAGCAATCATATCTTTTATTATATATCGTTCTTTGTTTAATTGCTTTCTATTTGATATCTAGTTTTTATGTAGTTTATTTTTATTAAATTTTTTAGTTTTGATCCAAAAACAAAAATATTCAATATTTAAGCGTCAAACAAAACACTTTCGTAGATTTCAAATTCATCTCTCGTCGGGATACGACATCCGGGAGATAAAATATTGTTTGTCCTCAAGCAATTTTTATACTAAACGGGATACTCTCTATATTATTACTATTTGGTATTTAGTTATATATATTTTTATATATACTACTATTATATCGAATCAGTTTTTGGCGCCGCTGCCGGGGAAGAGGTGTACGATCTACACGTGGTGTTTGAAGTTAGTGCCTTGAAGAACCTTTCTTCGAAAAGTTTATTTTCGTATTATTATATATATATTAAAAAAAATCTAAAAATATCTTTCAATTCTATTATATATATTAATATATTAAATATATTTCTTTTTAAAAAATCCAAAAAAATATTTTCATTTTTCTTTTATATAAATATTAAAAATACCAAAAATATTTTTATTTTTATTTTTATTATTATTATCTTTAAAAAAAGCTATAAATATTCTTCTTTATCCTCTTATTACGTTTAATTCTTATCTTCTTTACCTTCTTATCCGATAATTCTTCAACATGTCTTGGTTTTCAAGATGCTCGTGGTGTGGAGGACCGTTTAACGGTGGAAATTGTCAGCATTGTACCAATGTGAGTTTCGGAGATGAGCCCGTCTATGACTCTAATCCAAATTCTTATAATCAAACTCCCGATTTTTCTAACCCACCTTCACAACCCCAAACATCTTCGATCGACCAATTTCATTGTTTTCATTGTAAAGATCCGTTAGAAGATGGTGTACGTTGTCAACGGTGTACATGTGTGAGGTGTGGATATTATCTTGGAGAAGGATTTTGTTCATTTTGCAATTCTGAAGCTGAAAATTCATTCATTTATGATTCAAATCCGAATTCTTTCAATGATCCTCCAAATGTTTTCACCCACCTTCCACAACCCCAGTACGAATCATACTTGTGCGAGTTATGTGGGAACGATTCTCACTACGGTTATGATTGTCCACCACGGTTCCCACTTGTCTATGAGCATGAACCGAGCTACAATCAAAACTTTAGTGATAATTATTATTCACAAAATTCACTGAGTTTTCCACAACAATATCTTTGCTGTGAAAACTGTGGGGGTCCTCATGAAAGTTTTCAATGTCAACCGATGAATCAAAACTAGTTGGAGCATAATTCTAACTATTCCAGTTTTGATCAACCCCCGCAGTATTCCATAAATCATCAAGAAGACCTTTATCAGTAGGGGATGAATGATGTGCACGATAGATGGGATAAAATGATTGAGTCAGGGAATAAACTTATCTAATTCCTTGGTGAAATGTTACTAGAACAAGCGGCTAATATCGATCAATCACCTCCTCAAGAAATAAGTATCCAAGATATGGAGGATCTGAAGCAGCATTATTTAGATGAAATGTTAAGTTTAAGTAATGACTTACAGATTAAAGATTATCGTAATGAGAAAATAGATATTCGTTTTAGAAGAGAATGTGAAAGTATGATTGATGAGCTTAAAGGTAAATTCAATGGAATGAGTATTGAGATTAATAAAAAGAAAGAGCTTCAGCATCTAGAGCAGGTGGCTAATCTTAGTACTTATCCTTCGCAACATTTCAAATCTTTTTGCTATGATGACGATGATGACTATGATTACGAGGAGCGTACTATTCCTTTGAATGAAATTGATTCTCAAATACCTCCGTCTATTGAAATTATACCCGTTTTACCAAATGAGGATCCCGAGGACTCTCTCATCATGGGGAATGAGGAACTTAGCACTATTCCTGAAAAGGAATTGGACACAGTAATAAAGTCTAGTGTTGAGGACCTTGTTCCAATCCCAAGTGAGTCCGAGGATACTTCCGGGAGCGATAGTGAGTGTAATTTACCTTCGTGTAATGATTTCTCTCCCATTAACATTTTTGAGGAAAAATCCGTAACTTTCTCTAACCCTCTATTCGATTCAAATGACGATTTTACCTCTAGTGATGATGAGTCACTATCCGATGAGGACGTTCTGGAAGATAATGTTACCATTTTTTCGAACCCTCTTGTTAGGAACAAGAAAAGTCTCAGTCACTTCCAATATTAACTAGTCAAAGCCCGTAGTTAATCAATGTTTAGTTTATAAGCTAATATGGCCCAAAGGCCCATGGAAAGCCTTACTAGGCCCATGGCCGGCCACCCTTGGTGTATAAATACCCTCTCCATGCCTTAGAGAGGGTGGTTGGTTAGTTGTATGTTTTCATTTCACATAATGCATTTCATGCTTGAAGTTTTTTGCTTATTGATGACATTATCCTTAATCTCCCTCCCGTGGAACTTTTAGATCATAACCCAAGAAGCTTAAAGGATGAACCTGATAATGATGATTTGATGACCGAGGATAAAGTTTTCGACCCCGGGATTTAGGAGATAATTTTTTCTTCAACATATGTGAATTTACCCTTTGAGGATCGCCATTATCTTTCCCTCACATATGTTATCCGAATTTTTCTTCCTTATTTCACCTATCCGGTGGAACCTCTTTTTTTTCTCTCCCCCGGGAGTGAAGACACCATTTTTGACCCCGGCATTCCCGTTTTTAGTCTTGAGCCGGTGGTGTCTCATCGGAGTGGAACTTTCATTTGCTTCAATGTTTATCTAAACATCTTTAATGAAAGTCTGATTGAGATTTGCTCTTCCACATCTTTCGTCCCTAATATATCGATGATATTGGGAGAGTCAAGCTAGAGACTCACACAAAAACAAGCGCTTTTCGGGAGGCAACCCGTGTCTTTTCTTCTTTCTATTTTCTTAATAAATAAGTGTGTGATTTTATAGCCCAAGTGTGGGGGCGTGCTTCTTTCTATGGTATGTGGTTCCGTTTTTGCAGGATTCCTTAAGATCATGAAGACCCGTGCTTGTTTTCAATCCTCCAATCGCCCGGTCTTCGATCATCTGCTTATTTTGGAATCCTCAATCCTGCTCATGTATATATATTGTGTTTCCCCTTTCACACTTGGAATTTTTTGCATTTGCCTTTTTCGTTCCTAATTGTGAGGGTAAAACCCGATGCTTTTGAACATTGTCATGTCACCATTCAAAGTGTGGGTGGATTGTCTGTCAAAAATATGATCTTTACCGTGTGGCCTTTGGTGTCCCTTGCAACCCGTTTTAGCCAAAAAAAAGAAATTTTTATGACCCTTAAGTAAAAAAAAGCTCTTCGTCGTTAGTTTCTTAGTAATAAGTAGGCCAGTTAGAATCGGGTAGCTTTTGACTTGATTGAGTTTTAAACTCTAGCTTTTCCCTTAGATTTTTAGACTAAGCGTTTGCTAAATTTTAAATTTTTGCAAAGAATAAAATATGATAGAGCTAGATATAAGTTTGATCCTAAGCATGGATTAGATGGATATCTTTAGAGCTCATAGAGGTTAATTGTGGCTTTTTGCTCCCACCAGCTTAATAAACGTTATAAAATTTTAACATAAAATAAAGGTACTTAGGTTTTTGCGATTTTAGTTTAAATTCCTTCGTAAGGATTCCTTCTGGTGAAGGTAAGGTACACATCAAGGTTTTGTCAGTGTTGTGGTACGCTCCCGGGTCTTGTCGGTTAGGACGCCTGATGTCTCGGTTGCTACAAGACCACAGGACTTGAAATTTGGCTTATAATGATAATAATAATAATAAGATGCTTAAGCCGAAGCCGAAATAAGACTTTTGGATCATGCCGACTCGCATAACCGTTGTGACATGCATTTAAAGGGAGGATGTTTATAATAAAATAATAATAATAATTGTGGGATAATACAGTTTAATGACTCTTGCCAGGACACAACCGGATGTGGGCAGTCTTCCTAAATAAGGCACATAGTAATAAAAATGCCGGAACTGAAAAAGTTTTCGCTGCATCTTGCCGGCTCGAAAACCGAACTGTTGCATCCTTATAAAAGGTCGAGGATCTCCTGGTTGAAATAAGACTCCTGGACCATGGTCGGCTCGCATACCGACGTAGCAGTTGTTTAAAGGACCGGGAGGTTTAATAATGTTGCAATAATAATAATATTAATATTAATAAAGCCAAATTTCGACTCTAGGGTTATCTAAATAAAGCCTTCGTCTTTGGACTCGTAGTTGAGTTGTTTCGGATGAAATAAAAAGGATAACCCCTAAACCATGCGAGATTAGAACCTTAATGTGGACTTTATTCTCACCACATCGTCTCTTTAAGAAAGGATTTCAAACTAATTGTGGTCTAAACTGGGTCTACTTTATAAAAATAAGGCCATAGTTTATTTGTTGGCAATAATAATAATAATAATCTGTAGAGGATTTAGGAATAAGGGAGCGAAAAGTTAAGTTTATACTTACACAATTAGCATTTATGAGTAGCATTAGCATCTATTCTTATATTTGACTGTGATTTTCGAGTCTCTTTAGATGAGCTTTATTCTTTAGGGGATTGTGAAAAATCAAGTATGAATGAACCTCCTATTCTTTAAGTGTGTTTTTTTAAATATTTTTTTTTATAAAAAGTGAATCTTTTGTTTTCTGTTATTCCACAATAAATGGTTAAAATTGGGGGGTGCTATGCTAGATTGAACGGTTTATGAACCTTTTAATGAACCTTTCCTGTTCTTGTTTGATTGTGAGAGGGGTCAAAAGTTAATGGGGACAAGATTATTAACTTCCGGTTTTTCTTTTATTAAACATTGGGCGGTGTTGAGACCAGCAATGGCTTAGTATGTGAGAATCTGATGTGTACTAAAACACACGTCATTTATACCCCGTAAAACACTATTAATCGGGCTAAATTGCTAAAATATAGATAATTATCTTGCAAATATGTTTGTTTAGTATTTTTATGTCTTGCAGGTAAAAATGGTTAAAAACGGAGCAAAAATAGGTAATTACGGGTTCGAAGAGTGCTTATTATCCAAAATCAAGACAAAGTCGTGAAAAGTCTCCGAGCATGCCATTGAAAAGATCACGGAAAAACAAGTCCATCGGTGCCCTCGGATTTTATTGGGCCAGCCCGTAACCCACTCAATGGTGCGGTCGCAGCCCGCCATTATTATTTAGCCAGTTTAAGCCCACATGAATAACAACTTAATCTGGATTTCAAAAGTGTGTGACTCAGCATCGACATCACACGCACAGTGCCTCAAATTAAATCCCAGCATCGGTCACTTGTTACCAAGCAACTAGATGAAAAGACGAGTAAGTGTGGACTATGTGGCAAGGTAAATGTTATAGACTTTCAATTCATTTACCAAAAATGATCAAACGGCGTGTATTCAATGCGTAGTAAGAAAGTAGTTAAAAGGACGCGTGATAGCTTATTATGTTTTTTCTGGCTTATTGTATCAAGTTTAATTCAAAAGCTTATTCAGATTTTGTATCAAATATGGGTTGAAGCTTATTATAAATCATGGTTTGCTTATTTTTTATATTGTTTTAATATATTGGTTTCGGTTAATTCTTTTTAGTGTTGGCTTAATAAATAATGCTATGTTCTCGTGCTATGTTCTCAGACTTATAGAACAAATTTTTTCCTTAAAAGCTGTCAGATCATCTCTTAAGAGCTTTTTAAAGTTTTTTCGATCTAATCTTTTTAGTTTTCAAGGATTTTCGTTATAACAAGCTCAAATAAGCTCAGATTTAGCTTATTGTTGTGTTTAAATTGCTTTAGTGCTATTAGAAGCTCGAATTATCTTATAAAATAAGCTTCTAAATAGCTTATTTGAATTCGTTTGAGCTTATATGCTTTGGATCAAATTTTCATTGCTCATTTGCTTATTAGTTTTGAGATTTAAGTCATTAGGTGCTTTTAGCTCATTTGAATTCCTTGTTGCTATTTTGTGTGCTTATTAGTGTCAATGGATGCTTATTCGTGGTTTAGAACTTGTTTTAGCTTAAAATCGAATTTGCTTATTGTCATAGTTTTGAGTTTTCATAGTTCTAGTGCTTATTTCAGTTTAGTAAAAGCTTATCTCGTTTGATTAATGCTCCTGGCTTATTCTGATTGCTTTTTGTTAGTGCTTAATAGTTATTTGTTTCGTTTAGTATTGCAAGTGCTTATTCTATTATAGTAGTTTAGTTCTCATTAGGATTTGTGGTCTTAATTGCACATTAGTTGCTTATCTCATATTGCTTATTGATTTTAGGTTCAGAATATAGTATCTTATTTCGTTAAAATCAGCTTATCTGGAGCTTATTGGTTTGGTTTGTAGAAGAGACTAGTAAGCTGCGTTTGGTTTAAATCAAGTTGGGCTTGCGATAAATTGATTGGGCCTCAATATTAGATTTGGACAATTTTTTAACCTTGGCTTGTATAGTGTGGGCCTTGTGGTTTCATAATATAAAGGGATTTTGAATGTGTGCTTATTAACAAGTTGTTTTGTTTATTTTGTATTGTGTTTTTGGAAAGCTTAAGGTTTATTTACTAGACCAGCATTTGGATTAATTTGTTAAGCTAAATAAATCGGGTGGTATTCGTTTAATTGCGGGTCTTCAACTCGGTTCCATTTTCTATCCTTTTTCAATACATTAGTGTAACTTAGTATAAAAATGTTTTGCTTTGCTTATTTGATCATTATGAGTAGCGAGTAGTTTAATTAGTGCTTGCTTAGTGAAATTGTGATTTGGGATTTAAGATGTAATTTTTTTTTTTGAAAAAGTTTAATTGAATTATAATTTTGGATTATTTGATTGTGGTTTAAATATTTCAAGGCAAAATCCGAAAAAAATAGTTGAAAACTTCACATGTAGTACTTAATATCATTTAGAGGATTTAGTCAAATAAACAAATGTTTGTGAGATAATTATCTTTTCTAAGGATGTTAATTCGTTAATAAACCTAAATTCACACTTAATGAACTTTTCACATCACTTAGCAAGCATTTGCATTTTAATAATCTATTAGATCATTTTAGTATAATTCTCATAGCTTAATTGTTTAGTATAATTTTCTTAGTATTAAAGAGTAGTTTTTAAAACCAAAAACCTTAAAAGATAATCAAGCATTATTCTTCGAAAACATAATTGTGATTTGTTCAATTCAAACCTCGTTGGGACTTCGACTCCGGAAGATTGATTATTGTTTGTCCTCAAGCAATTTTCACATCCTACGGGAACTACTTATATATACTATTACTCGACGAGCACGTTTCGTGCGAATCAATATGCCCGACACAACACACATTAAAGAGGATAAGCCCGCCATGGCTGCAACCCTAACAGGTTGCCCCACCAAGATACGGGTCATATGAGCTTTAACCGAACTGATGCCTTATAAATATTAAAGGAGCGTTATATGATTAGGCTTATATTTTGTCACATTGGTGCTTAGGGCTCATAATAGTTTTGTTAAGATCCGTAATGGCTGCAAAGGAATCCTGGTTGCCATAGCGCCAACCTGCTAGGCCATCCGGATCCATTGCCCTACCAAGTTACGGCTAAAACTTCAATGGCTCGCTTCATTTCTCTCAGATTAAAACTATCATCATAGCCAAAAAAGAATTTCACAAAAATTAATTGTTTAACCCACCCTAGCCACATACATAGCTTACACATATATTGCCACGCAATGGCTGCAAAGTCAGTATTTTATCCCACCAAAACGCAATGATTTTGATGCTTAAAACATAATCCCAGGTAATACGTTCTTTCAAGCAATTTTTCAGCCTATGAGCCTTATTTCAAGTCGCTTATACATCAACAGCCTACTAATCATCAAAACCACATATAAGTTTCACATCCACCCTATCCATATAACCACAACTAAACATGTCGATTCCAAAAGCTATGCCAACATTGTTGCATTCACATGACTGGATTATTATTCATATGCGAATCACCCCTAAAACTACTTCATCGCCACACACCGATCAACAGCGCCACACACCATAAATGGCGACAACGAAGAGATCGGTGGCATCGAAGAGAAGCTTAGGTAATATTCGGCACACATTAACTCATTTATCAAACTGACAATAACAGGGAAAGCCGCATTAATTGCATTTACCCAAACCAAGTCCAACCCGCCAAAAGAAGGACACCCGAATGCATTTAATGTGTTACCCAGCCGTAGCTAAAGAGAAGGGTTAACCCGACATGGCTGCAAATCCAATTATTTGCCCCCCCCCTATGGCTGCAAATCCAAGTATTTGCCCCCCATGGCTGCAAATCCAATTATTGTCACGCCAAAATGCGGGTAACATCGACTCTATACACTCTCCAAAGTACAAACAGAAACGAAGTTTTCCCCAATTTATCAGGCCCAGAACAACAACAATCCAAGTTGTATCACACACAGAAACCCCAACAATCACACAAAGAGAAACCACAAACCCTAACCCCAGTAACCGTAAATAATAAAATCGATGAGCAAAAATTAAACCTGAATTAAAACTTACTAACCCCAGAAGTAATGACAATCTTAACAATCCCACAACAAAATCAGCTATGTTATCATATCATCCAAGAAGAAAACCCGAGCGTATGCAATAATATCATTCAAGAACGAAACCCCTATAACCATGACAGCCCACAACAAAATCAACGCCTATAATCGACATCTTAGAGAGAGAGAGAGACAATCAGTTAGAGAGAAAGAGAGAAGATCAGTGGTATGCAATGTGTTTGGTGTGTTTTTTTAACATTAGATATAGGTTGGACACGTACGTGTTTGGTGTGTGTGCGTTGAATGGGTAACACATTAAATTGCATCCGGGTTTCTTGCATTCGGAAAGTGGGTCGGGTCAGCGGGTCGAAAACATTCATTATGACTCAGATTTCCTTGTTTTTGTAGGGTTTTACAATGATTTCGATCAATATAAATGAAATATGTGATGCAACTCATGGTCAAAATAATTAACTAATATGGAGTATTAAACAACATAAAAATATATAATAATATAAAATACTGTATCTTTGTATTTTATTTGTCGCAAAAAATTTGATTATTTGTATTATTTATGAGTCTGTAACTAATATAAGAGATTTAACCACGGTTGAACTTACAACAGCCTTATTAAACATTATATAATACAAATTTATACATTATTAACATAACTTTAATTTTTTCGCGGTTACAGTGAATGTTTTAATCATGGACACAAGGGGGTCAAGGAAACCCTAAGAAAATTTGCCACAGTTCATATTTTTTCTAAATGAATATGGTCTTAAAAATTCGCGTTACATGTTTTGTTTAGTTAGCTATTATATTATCGTAAAAAATTTGAGAACCTGATCGCTATAGCCTTAGGCCCGCCACACCACGGGTTCTAATGACTTAACAATATATAACACAATACATGCAAGTTATTTTTAAAGAACGTATTAACATTATTGTTCTATATACGTTAGATATATAATACAATTAACAATTCGATGATGTCGTCTTTTAAAATTGAACTACGTACCTTAGTCTATCAAATATGACCAGAATATAAATATAAACTACGATTAAAAATGAAGAAGCAAATTAAAGGGGATTGAATGATATCCATAAAAAAAATGATGGCGTCTTTGGTAGAATGAATGAAGACGTCTATTAAATACTAACTAGTTGGATATCCGCGTACAGCGGCGGCGATAAAAATTGCTAACTCAACTCGTTCCGCGCGCAATTCCCTACCTGCTTAGAGAATTCGTTTGTTTGGGTTTATGTAGCTTTCTCGCAACATCATATTAACATCATTCTCGCTTATATAAAGACTCACACACTCTCTTACCCATCAAACATTGTGTCCAAAAGTATATATCTTTTACGAATTAAGTTTGTATTCAAATTAAAGTTAAAGTTGTTAAAAAATTCAAAATAAACCTACTAAAAATGTGAAAAGCTAAAAATTTATAAAAATATATCAAAATGGATGTTGAATTAAAGATCACAGAATTTTAGAAAATACGATGAAATTAGATCATGAAAAAAATAAATAGATAAAAAGATATATCAAATTGAAAATAAAAGTGATATTTTAATTAAGAAGTGACACATGTCACTCTATGATTTAATTTCTAAAATAAAAATGGATAGTTTAAGAATTGCACTCCATATCTTAAATTTTTAATGGACCACATTGCAAATAACTTATATAACTAGTTGGTTTACCCCCGTTCATAGCGGCAGGAATAAATTTTTACTAACTCAACTCTTTTACGCGTATTTCCTACCCGCTTTAGTTTATTTATTTTACCAAACTTTGAATGTATGTGTTTCGGTATAGGTTGCGCTTGAGTTTCCCCCGTAGCTTCACGCAATACCAATTTAACATCATTATTCGCGTGCATGAAAAAACAACACTCTCTTCCAAAATATATAGTTTTTAACAGTACAGTAATATTTAATTAATGTTTAAAGTTGTAAAAAATACAAATCAACATAAACATAAACCGCTAAAATGTAAAAAACAAAAAATTATAAAAATATATCAAAATGAATGTTGAATGAAAAATGAGCATAAAATGTTTAAAAAAATGTGAAATAAGATCATAATAAACTGTAAATTGATAAAAAGATATTCAATTTGAAATAGAGTGAAATTTTACAATCAAAATGTACACATGTCACTTTATGATGTGTTTTCTTAAAATAAAATGGATGGTCAAGATTGCACCTCCTTATCTTAATTTTTAATGGGTCCCACATTATAATGATTTATATAGAAGTTATAGGTAGTATAGACATGCCCAAAATACACCACAAGTTGAGCTGAATAAACAAAGTAAGGAGTCAATTTCCTAGTACTTGAAAAATATCGTCGGCTGTAACATAATTAGTTGGTTGATGACCAGACACCGGTTCAATGGCCTAACTTTAAGGGAGTGCAGTAAGTGCGATTGCACGGGGCCACCGTAATCAACGAAACAGCCCTGACAACGTTGATCAAATCACATATGCCACGAAAACGCCGACCCGCTCAAGAGATTACGCTTTAAGAATCTTGCCAAATGCTTATAACATTAATCGGTAATATACAAAATCAAATAGTATATGGGATGTCTACATAAAACCAAAAAATAGCAACGGCCGCGGACGAGTTAGAATTAGTTAAAATTGCGTCTAATTACTTTACTCTGTTTGCAAAAAAAAAAAATTGATATCTCCATATAACTTAATATCAATATTTGAAAAAAAAATATGATTTTATATGTTTTCATGTAAGTACATTGCACAATACAGTTCAAATTATTTATCTACCATCAATATCATTCAAATATTTATAATCATTTTGACCTACTAAAAAAATTGATTTTAAAATTTTACACTATGTTTTTTTGAGTAAAGGGTTATCCCGGTAAATATATTAACCAAAAATCAGTTAAGTACAAATGGTTATCATAACAATGTTTAATATTTGTTAGACAGTTTATAAGTAAATTTTGTTATACAAAAAAAAGTAAATAAACAAAAATTTCAGATATTTTTCGTTACTTGCCACATAGTCATTGGGATTTTTTTTTGTCAAACGACACTGTTCGCAATAAGTAGATATGCTTTTATCAAAATGGTAATAAAATTCACTATTAAATTAATTGTTTAAATATTTTTAATCCTGTAATTTTTATCATGTTTTCGGTGGTTAGGGGTTGGGGTGAATTCATATACATTTGTCGCAATAACTACATTGAACTCGTCAGTGTTGCATTAGAGCTTAGAGGTCACACAAAAAGTACAAATTCACATATATAATTATTTGCCACAACTTTGCGCAGATATACGTCTAGTATAATATAAATTTTATATACAAGCAAACTTGCAAAAATAATCATTGGTGAGTGGTGACATACGGAGTACCATTTTTATGCAAACAATTAACAAAGAAAACTTATATGCACTTTTTGGAAAGTCTTATAAGCCATATTAGACTATTAGTCCAGAACCCAGTTTAATCTAATTCTAGACTATACTCAAAAACTTTTTATAAATATAATATTTCTCTAAATTTATAAATTAGATTGACGAAAAAAACAATGTTAGGGACCTCACATATGTCTTGTTGGGTGCACCACTGATATGAGCATAGATTTTTGTGTATGCTTTGCCAATCGATTTTGACTTCATTAATTTACTTGATTGAAATACATTTTAATTTCAAACTTTTTATTAGATTCTGTAATACGATTCCCCATTTGAAAATAACGGTATCATTCAATAATATTTATGAATTCCATGATTCTCACTTTTAGAGATCATTTATAGTTTTTTAATGGCCTTATAATATATAAAAAGTTTCTATATGACAACTAGAAGCTAAAAAAAAACACAAATACAGATCCACTATTAGAAAAAATGCATTAGCAACAAATAGAAGTCGTTGGCTAAATGTGCATTTTGCAGCTAATTACCAATGGAAATGTAAGATAATTGCAATTTTTAGCAACAAAAAAATTAGTTGCTATTTCTTTAAATGATCAAAAATATTAGTTGCTAATTTAGCAACGACTCAATAATTTCGTTGCATTTTAAAATTAGCACATGTCGAATTAGCAACTAACACCAATTATGGGCCTATTTTTGGTGTGTGTTGCTGAATTCAAACTGGTGGCTAATTTTAGAATGCACGAAATTATTTACTCGTTGCTAAATTAAGCAACCAATACTATATATTTGAAAAAATAACAACTAACTTTTTTGTTGCTAAAAAAATTGTAACTATCTTAACATTTTCCTTGCTAAATTAGATGTTAAATGCACAATTTAACAACGATTTCTAATTGTTGCTAATGACATTTTTTCTAGTAGTGTCTAGAAATACAAGAAATACACATTCTAGAACCCCCACGAGCGCTTTAATTGCGAGGACTGCAAAAATGATGAAAAAACTCTTGCTAATTACAGCGAACCGAGACAAGAGAAAAATCCCCACCGATAGAGGTCGAGCCACCGATTTTCACTCTGCTGTGTTTTTGATGCAGGTCCGAACAAGCCTCAGGGAAATGAAAAAGATACAAAAGAAATGACATTCTAATGAGCCAAACACCATGCGAAACACGAAGCCTCCAAAAGAAAAGGCAAGAAACATCAGTGATGAGGTATAGTCTCCCCCGAAACATCCGGACAAAGAAAGTAGCTTAGATGCTTCTGCCAAACTAAAACCCCCATGGCAAACTAACAAACGCCTATATCACCGAGACGCTGACTTTTCGAAGGACAAGTCCAGGTACCGGAGTCACCACCCAGTATTCCGGAGAACTATACGTTCGAAGGACATTCAGGTGCCCAGAGATTACTGCTTCCGTCCTAGCGCAGCGTAACCGACTATGGGCAATCGACAAGGTACAGTCCTCACGAAGGACCACAATCCTTGGTATGACACATGGCTGACAGTTTGTACTAAGAGAGAGCCTTACAGTTATGTCTTGTAGTGAATCCCAAATAGTATAAAGGGAGGGTTTATTTTCCCAAGATGGGACACACAACACCAACTCCGGACCCATCAACCTTATATTCTTCACATTTTATCTCACAATCCCACCATAACTTATCTTCACGCCCAGAGTTGGTCTCGGATTCCACACCTTGGGGGCGAGCTAACAGTGTTCTTTCTTATTGTCAGTTAGGAGACGTGGGACTAAGCTCCGTAGAAACAAGTTGAACTCAACATCCCAAGCAGCCCACGTAAATTTACCTCAACATTTGGCGCCATCCGTGGGACCCGGCATCCCAATCTACCTGAGTTTGACGATAAGTGAAAAACATGACTGACTCGCAGTCACCGGAGGAAGGGGTCAGAAGAGTAATACTGGAATACAGAGTAGCTAGGCCACGCAAGGGGTTCGCTACATCTTTTCCACTCAACAATGACCACCCCCCTTCTACGTTCATTAGTCAAACAAGAAACACGTCCAGGACGATCAATAGAAAACCAAATACAAAGTCAAAGTTAAGAAAAAGGTCCCATCCATCGTCCCCACCGGAGCAAATATTTGCATCGGCCACCCAACAAATGGTAGGGAACCAAAAGAGAAGCTCTGGAGAGCAAAACCTTAGTACTAACCGTGAAGGCCGACATAAATGCATAAACGGCATGCATCCCGGACAGAGAAAACATGCTAGGCTCGGAGCCATTGTCGGAATGATTGGATGAAACACAAACAGGAAAAGGCTCCGCGAGCAATTGGAATCGTGGACGGACAATGAGATATCGTTTCCTTCTATGCCAGGGTGTCAACTAGTCGATTAACCTATAATACTAGAAGCACTTATCGAGGGATTCCTGGTCTGGAGGAAGCTCCTCCGAGGTTATGTATGAACACTATTTCTGAAACTTAAGAGCCGAAACAAAGGCAAAGCTTAAAGAGTCCAGAACGCCACTGGTAGGGTTCTCCGGCGAAGTAAGCTACCCAATCGGAACCATCACCCTTAGCGTGACTATGGGAGAACGGGAAAGGCCCCAGACTATACCAATGGAATTTGCAGTCGTTAAAAGCAACTCCCCCTCATAACTGAGTATTGGACGAAACGCCTAAGAAATTTAAGGGTTGTAGCCTCCACTATCCGCTCAATGATAAAGTTCCCCACCGCCAATGGGATTGCAACAATAACAACTAAGAGAGAAACCCTCTATGAATGCCGAAGGATGGAAGAAGCACGAGGACCGGCCAGGGAAGGGAGGATCACTTTCCCCCAGACACAATCATGTGATGCCGAAAGAATAACCAACAGAGGCAGGAAAGAAAGCCCAGTGCAGACGGACAAGGTTGAGGAACCTGACGGCACCATACAACCGTCGCCCACCCCATCTAAGAAGGACACTCAAACAGACGAAAAAGGTATGGGAAAAGGTGAACCCCATCAGAAGTCGCTCGAAGATAAGCCCCCTGAGAAGGTGGTCATTCATGACGACTACCCGGACCAAACCGTTATAATCGGAGGAAACTTATCCGCTGAGTGCAGATCCAGACTCGTTGAAATATTACGTAAGCATGCCGATGCTTTCGCGTGACCCCTCCAACATTGACCAAGAAATTCCCCGCATTCGTTGCGAGAACATTAAACTCAAAACATACCCACACATAGAACCGACAGTACAGAGGAAACAGAGCATAGCTCCGGACAGAAGAAAGATAGTAAAGGACGAATTAGCAGAATGGCTTAAGACCGGAATAGTTAGAAGGTGTGATACCCCACATGGGTAGCCAACCTTTTTCTAGTAAAAAAAACGGACAACAGCTGGAGGATGTGCATTGAATTTAAAGATTTGAATAAAGCTTGTCCGAAGGACCTGTATCCTTTACCATAAATTGACTAAAAGATTGAATCCCTAATGGGGGTTCAAATACAAGTGCTTCCTAGACGCCTATAAGGGATACCATCAAATACAAATGGCCAAAAAGGATGAAGAGAAGACAACATTCCATACCGATGAAGGAGTCTTTTGTTACAAAAAAATGCCCTTTGGACTAAAGAACGTGGGGGCGACGTATCAAAGATTAGTATACACCATCTTCAAAGGACAAATGGGATGAAACTTAGAAGCGTATGTAGATGACATGGTCATTAAAAGCAAGACAGAGCCGGAAATGATAAAGGATGTTGAAGAAACACTGTTGACGCTCAAGAAGGTGAACATGAAGTTAAACCCTAAAAAATGCTCCTTCAAAATAGTAGAAGGCAAATTCTTAGGATATATAGTTACTTTCGAAGGAATCAGAGCAAATTCGGAAAAAGCAAAGGTTGTAATAAACATGCCTTCGCCAAGCAACCTAAAACAAATGCAACGGCTAAGTGGTAAACTTGCCGCTTTAAACAGATTCATCTATAAAGCAGCTGAAAGAGCCCTACCATGCCTAGACACACTTAGAAAATGTACAAACAAGAAGGATTTCTACTGGACGACAGAGGTTGAGGAAGCATTCCAGGCAATGAAGAAACTAATAACGGAACTGGCAACCTTAACGGCTCCCAAGAAGGAAGAAGAACTCATGGTCTACCTATCAGCGGCCAACGAAGTAACTAGTGTCGTTCTATTAGTAGAAAGAGAGGGAAGACAAGCCCTGATCGATTATGTAAGCAGAACACTACAAGGTGCCGAAGTTAACTACCCACCGATGGAGAAGCTGGCTCTAGCACTAATACATGCTGCTAGACGATTGAGAATGTACTTCCAAGGTCATGCAATCAAGGTTATCACAGACAAGCCAATAAACCAAATATTAAACAATCGGGAAACAAAGGGAAGATTGGCCAAGTGGGGAATAGAGCTCGAAGCTTACGGCATCAAATACGCCCCCAAGAAGCGTGATAAAGGGACAAGTGCTTGTTGATTTCCTAGCAGACACAATGGCAGAGGACAACCTTGCACAAGTAAAAACAAAGGATCCGAACAAAATTTTGGTAGAAGGAGAAAGCATGGAAGAACAGGAAGTCATGGAAACCAAAGCACCTAAAAATCTGAGGACTGAAGAAGACATATGGAAGCTGTATACTGACGGAGCATCCAACAAACACGGATCAGGAGCAGGTCTCATCCTGATAGATACGGAAGCAGTCGAATATCCCCATGCTCTTCGACTAAACTTAGGCCCCCCAGAAATATTTCAAACTATGACACGGAATTGAAGCCCTACTGAGCAGGTTAAGAATAGCAACAAAATAGCAAGATCAAAAAAAATGGCCTTAGCGTTTGTAGATTCAAAATTGGTAGCGAGCCAGGTGGAAGGATCATATGAAGCAAAAGGTGAAAAAACTAAGAAATACAAAGAAAAAGCCTTAGAAATGATCTGAAGCTTCAATAACTTTCAGATAAGCCATATACCTAGGGAAGAAAATAGAACGGTCGATGCTTTAACTAAGCTTGCAGCAGTCCAGTGTGAAGGTCTAACAAAAGGGGTACTGATTGAAGAACTTAACGAGCGATCGGTGGATACGCAAAAGTCAATGCAATAATTAAGGAAGCAACAAGAACTTGGATGACACCAATCCAAGAATACATTGAGAAGAAAATCCTACCGGAAGATGCCATCGAAGCACGGACAATTCGAGAGAAGGCCCACAACTACACTATAGAGGAAGGAGAAGTCATACCTAGGACCATTGCTCCAATGCGTAGGTCTGCAGCAAGCCAAATACCTAATAAAGGAGATACACATGGGATCATGTGGAATGCATGACAGACCAATAAGGGCAGTCCATAAGGCTATGAATGCTAGATATTTCTGGCCAAGCATGCATCGGGATGCCAACAACGAGATATCAAGCTGCGACTCATGTCAAGTATACGACACCATTCTGAAGCTGCCGAAATATGACATGATCTCCGTTACTTCAGTATGGCCCTTCCGAAAATAGGGAATGGACATCGTTGGCCCTCTTCCCTAGGCTTCGGGAAAAATCAAGTACTTGATTGTAGCTTGTTGGAAACAAGAAAAGTATCAGTCACTTCCAAGTTGTAATAGTCTTAGCCCGTAGTTTGTTATGATCAAGTATCTAGTAAGCAAGTCTGCCCAAGACCCCATGGAAAGCCCGTTAAGGCCCATGGCCGGCCATCATAGGACTATATATACACCTCTCCATGCCTTGGAGAGGTGGTTGGTTGGTTGATTTCATTTCACATTTTCACACTTAATATTCATATTACTTTCTCTCCTCTGAAAATTTCACCCATCTTCTTCTCTCATTCTTACATAATATCTTAAAGATTACTATATTCTTCAATTGGTATCAAGAGCCATGGGAGTGTGTGTTTAGTTTTTGTGTTTTGTCTTTTAATTTGTGTCAAAACCTTTACAAAGAGAAAAATTTTGATTTAAATTTTTCGGCTTAAAAAACCTTAAAATTTTCATTTTTATTGTTCCTATAGGGTTAGTAACGCTAGTTGTATAAGATTTTTTGCAAAAAAACCAATCAAAAATGTGTCTTTTTGAGTTTTGAAAATTTTGGTTCCTCCTCAGTTACAACCGAACTAGTTTTTTAACTGTTAAACCGAACCAGAAATCGAAAGTGTTGAACCGAACTAGTTAACCTACCCATATACGCGTACGAGTTGATTTAGTTGGAACCGAATGAGTTTTTTTATCAGTTGGAACCAAACTTGTTTGTTAGTTGGAACCGAATGAGTTTTTTATCAGTTGAACCAAACTTAGCCGAACGAGTAAGCCGAACTAGTCACTTTAGTTGGAACCGAACAAGACCAACCGAACTAGTAACTTTAGTTGGAACCGAACAAGATCAACCGAACTAGTGTGCACCGAACAAGAGGAACCGAACTAGATTTTCTCCTTTGACAACCGAACTAGATTCTTCTTTGTTAACCGAACAAGGTGAACCGATCCGGACGTTTCTTTGGTAACCGAACAAGGTGGACCGAACTAGAAGTTTCTTTGGTAACCGAACAAGTAAAACCCAAATTTCTTAATTTCTAAATTATACGGTTATTTCTTTGACTTGTAAAATCCCGTGAAACATTAACTTGTTTTCCCGGTTTTGTCAAGAATTGTAAAATCCCGTGTAGTTTCATTTTAAGACTCAACAATCACATAACCAAACACAATTTCTTTCTACCACCGATCGATCAATTTGTAATCTTTGTGATACCACGTTATCAATGACGACTCTTGCTGATAAATCACTTCTCTCGGGTGGTGATAATAAACCACCGATGCTTGAAAAACACTTGTATGATTCATGGAAAAGTAGAATGGAACTTTATATGATGAATAGACCACATGGAAGAATGATTCTTGCCTCTGTTGAAAAAGGTCCACTCGTTTGGCCATCAATCACTGTGGAAGGGGTAACAAGACTTAAGGAATATACCAAACTCACTCCCGCTGAAGCCATTCAAGCTGATTGTGACATTAAAGCGATTAATATCATTCTCCAAGGTCTTCCAACTAAAATCTATGCTCTTGTGAGTCAACATCGTGTAGCCAAGGATATTTGGGAGAAAATAAAACTGCTCATGCAAGGAATGTCGTTAACGAAACAAGAACGAGAGTGTAAGCTGTATGATGAATTTGATAAGTTTACATACAAGAAAGGAGAGTCGTTACACGAGTACTACTTGAGATTCACTCTGCTACTCAATGATATGAATATTTACAAGATGCCACTAGAGCAATTTCAAGTCAATACCAAGTTTCTAAATACTCCTCCTGCTGAATGTTGCAAATTCGTTACTGATGTTAAGTTGCTCAAAGATTTGCATACTACTAATGTTGATCAGATTCATGCTCACTTGGAACAACATGAACGACAAGCAAATGAAGTTCGATTGATGCATGAATGCAACTCTGATCCTCTTGCTTTAGTTGCATCTCACCAAATGACATAGTCTCCTTATCAATCTCATCAGCACTCTTACCAGAACTCTCCAAAACACCACTTCAACCACCAGCTTTAACATATCCATCTCCACATTATGGTTCACCTTATCAATCTCAACAACACTCAACTTATCAATCATCAACGCCTCTTTCAGTAACTTATCCATCCAATGATTTTCAATCATCAATTCACCACAACGTTTATTATCCATCATCATCCATCCCTCAATTGGAATATCCACTCCAAATTAACCAACACATCGAATTTTCTTACAAGACTCCGGTCTAATTGTCTAAGATTTCCAGAAAGGTGATGATTCCATTGATCCATCAATCACAATGATGTCGTTTTTCACTAGCAGTTGCACCCATCAACCGTTATCCCACTACCAAAATCAGATAAGAAACACGTCTAACCCTAGGCAATAAGCTACCATTAATAATGGAAGAGTTACACTACAACCAATTCAGGGGAGACAGACTTCTTTTGCTGCGGGTACTTCAAGGACTTATACTTCAGGAGCAAGTGGAAGAAATTCTAGAAAACAGAGGACGATTATTTGCTATAACTGCAAAGGGGAAGGCCACATGTCCAGACAGTGCACCAAACCAAAGAGAAAAAGGGATGATTCATGGTTTAAGGAGAAAGTGTTGCTGGTACAAGCTCAAGCACATGGCCAAATTCTAAATGAGGAGGAACTAGCTTTTTTGGCAGATCCAGATATTCCTGAAGGTCAAAGCACACAGGCTATCATTACTCATAATGTTGCTTATTAAGCTGATGATTTAGATGCATATGACTCTGATTGTGACGAACTCAACTCTGCTAAAGTTGCTATCATGGTGAATTTATCTCATTATGGTTCAGATGCTCTTGTTGAGGTACATAATCATGATAATATGAATAATAATGTGGCACATCAAGCTGTGCAGGTGATGCCCTCTTCTCAACAGTCAAATTTTATGAATCATTCAGAGACTGAATAACCAGTGATAGCAATATCATTCCTTATTCTCAGTATGTGATTGAATCACAATAAGTAATTGTTCAGAATTCTAACTTCTCTGCACAACAAGATGATTTGATATTATATGTGATACCTTAACTGCTGAGCTTGAAAGATATAAGGAACAAGTTAAAGTTTTGAAAGAAGGACAAAATGGTGACTTAAGG